>JZKD02S0294232.1:160930-178303 GCA_000966675.3 Picea glauca | reverse complement strand
TGCATTCTATATAATGACTATGCAAATCATTTCCAATTCCACAGTAACAACATAACCATTCGAACCACAGTACTGGATGCTCTAATGATGGTCTCTTCTTTTTAAAATAACATAATATGCACAACGATTCCATTATCCATATCCAATATTCATCCCTAAATAATAATAGACCCAGGATAATCAATCAACATTCAACTGTCATCAACAATAATCATGCCCAATTTAATCACCCACAAGTCCCTTTTTAATCTGGACAGAATCAAAAGCATGTTCGATGAGCCTAGCATACACACATGTCTTCAACCATGTAATTGACACAATATTGATTCGATAACAAAAATCACCCAAAACATGTATCCCTGAGCTTGATATATGTGTGCATTAACATATACAGACTTCCTTTTAAAGGAAATGATCCATAAAAGACATAACCATAAGATGCATGAAGTGAACATAACCATATCGTGCACAAGTGTCTCCCTTAAACTTGACAGAATCATGACATGCCATGATTTATCATAGTGATGCGAGAAGAAGCCACAATCGACCAAACATAAAGCTCTCAGGATGTAGGTAACCCATACAAATTAATTACAACGAGGGAACACAGAGACTCGATCAAGAAAGGTCTTGAAATTAGAGAGCCTGTGTCGTTTATAATTACCACAATCATTAAATTGGTAAACCAAAAACTTGACAGAACCCAAAAGGTGGCCAAGGAAAATAGAAGCAATTCGGGCTCAATAAAACCAAGTCGGGTTCAATATAATTTTATTACAGAGAGGTAACGAAATTCTATTTGACCTTTGAAAACACAGAGGGCTCATAATTTTTTTACCTCCTAAATAATTTACCATCGAGAAGCAACCACAGGTAAACAAATATAATCTTGGAAGAACATGGAACCATGCTCCTTTGAAAACACCACAATCTTTCAACTTATAACCCCACTATCTTGACAGATCCATACAGAGAATTCCCGAGTAGAAACAAGACAATTCAAGATTAACAACCCGGGCACACAAAAATGCCTCTTAAATTTTTGTTGCAGAGAAGAAACGAGGGTTGATGTAAATAAAAAAGAATCATCGAAAACACAGAAAGATCATGTCTCTTCCCAACACCCGGGAGGTCGACGAATTTCGAAAAACAATTGACAGTGAGGCTTCACAACATAATAGTCGGTCATTATAACATAGATGAGAGGAGCGAATGTTAAAAATTCTTGTGAAAATAATGACAAAGCACAACCCGTGGACACTCAATGCATACTCAGACTTCCATTAAACATTATGGGAAAAACAAGATTGGACTATGGAAAGATTTCAGTGAAATGACAGTAAAGAACAAGCCATACAAACAATAGCTCGGGGCTTAGCCAAAACGAACCACACCACTATCAACAATTGCATTGCAACTTGGAGAATGAATGACAACAATCCAAGATGAAAAAGGGTTGACCACAACTAAAACCTAGACTGGTGGTAAAACCCCATGCGAATAAAAACCAGATCTCGTTGCACCACTGTTATCATTTTTCACAGAGAATCATCATAAAAATCCAAGCTGACCGAGTCAAGAACCAATGCACAGACTTTACAATCAATAACACCCATTACTTCTCTTAAAAATGACAACATTTCACAGTAATCACAGAGAACCTATAACACAGTATTGACACTCAGTCGAAAACTCAAGAAAACACATAACCCATGCAATCATGAGCCACCATTTGATTCATAATACAGAGAGTCCATCATGGATGGAAATCAAAGAACCATACCTATGAAAAAATCACTTTAATGACGAGTTGGTTTGAGTTTTCTCCTTCCAAAACTTGAAATCGCGGAGCTTCCACAACCAAGAGAGAAAAATGCAACTATGCTAGGGTGACGGGCTCAAGGGAGGTTTGGAGTGACATGCAGTAAATGCATGTTTCTTCCTCACATGGCCCTATTCAATTCTACATACTATCCAGTCCATCAACCATTAAATTCAACCATATAACCATTGCATAAATTCAATGCCATATCCATTGTAAAGATTCAATGCCATATATTTTGTATAGTACGACACCCAAAACATGTCACCACCATACGTTAACATTACCATATGTTCCCCCATATAACTCTTTAATAAAAATTGCATAGTCCTTTAACCAAAACACATAGTATAGTAGCTAGGTCCACCATTTCACATTTGTCACAAGGTTTATATATAATCATTTTTCCATAGCTTTATAACTTATCCATAGTTTTTCCTTTTTGTTTTGAGGTAGATCCCATTCTATTATCTTTTGCATAAATCATATATGGATTATTGATCAATGTTATAACATGACATAACATAGCACCTGTAAACAACATAATCCTCATACCCATGGCACTGCCTTGTATCAAAAGTGAATATCAATAACATTTATCAACAATGCATCAACCACCCTTTTGTCATATCAAATGAAACCAAGACTGCATCATCAACTGTATAGGACTGTGTAGGCAACATCATAACAACAACAACATATAAGCGTAATATGTCTATCTTTGCGCCTCTAGTCTATGAGGGGTCCCACCTACTAGTTAAATATTATTATCATAAATAAATAATAGAGCTTAGCAATCCTTTGCGGGCAGAATTCATCGTTGTGATTTTAATCGTCAACACCTGGCAGGCTTGGACCTAGGGGGGTCTTTCCCTCCTACTATGTGGTTGGCCTTGAAATGCCCATGACATCACCTCTGTGACCCTTGACGTCACCAACGTTTGATGGACACCTTCGAGGTAGTTATGTTCTAAGTGGCACGTGTGGCTTGATCCAAAGGCCTTGGGAGGCATAACATTTTTCTCCGGAGGCTAATGTTTCACTAGAGAAGCCTAATGTCACCCTAAAGGGGCATGATATCACCTATTCTACTTGATTTAGGGTTTAAATTGTCATTTTTATGTAAAAATTGGATATTACATGTAAATTGGCCATGTCATCCTTTTTTACCTAATTCTGGTCATTGTAACTATATAAATAAGGGATTTTCCCTTGAATTATTTCATCATCTTTCACTCACACTTAAGTGAGGTATGAAATTTTCACCCTAATAAGGGTTACTTGGATGAAATTTAGTGCGCACTTCTTGAAGGAGGCTATTTTTGGAGTATTTTAGCATTTTTCTTGGTGAAAGTGTTCAACTAGGCTATTTTCTAGATGATTCTCGGTGAATGTAAGTAAATTTTCTGCAATTCTTCTTCATTGAATGGTTATGGTTGTATTTATCTTGCATTTATTCTAAGATTATGAAATTGCTAGCTTAAAACCCTAGGTGGCTAAAGCACATGTTATTGTTCTTGCCTTAATAACGTTCACCTACTAGATTATGCTAGAAAACTGATTTTCTTGAAGCTTTTTGCTAAGGGCCTTTTTATTGCAACACCCTAGCACCTTTTTCTTCATATATCCATCATCTATTTCATTTTTGATCTAAAGGAGGAGGAAAACCGCTAGGGCCTAGGGTTACCTATTTCCTAGTGGCCATTTTCCCCCTAAGGTCTAGTGATTGAAGCCTTGGGCTACCAACACTTTAATCATTAACCTTCTTGTTGTTGATTTTTCTATGAGAAAGGTTAAGCATGAAGTTCATTCCATTTTATCATTTAACTTAACCATAAACAATAATGTTGCAGCAACCAAGATCACAAGAAGAAACACCATGCACAAGAACACAAGAAGTATCTCGGTATCTCGGGAAACCCTTCTCAACAATGGAAGTAAACCCAGCCAAATCATTTGCTATATTCTTCAAGAGAAATACCTTCACCACCAATAAGACCTAGCACACAAGAGGGTGCTCAAACCCTAGAAGACTAGTGCCCGAGAGAGGTGCGCACTTTTCCCAAGAGGATGTACTTGCTGAAATTTCCAAACACACATGAAAGATATGATTCCTCAATGGGGAATTTACCTTTACGTATACTAGACTGAACCTGTCAACATAAGTGTCTATTGGTACGACAGGGCCGACTTCACTAGGTCATAATATAATTAATATTAACCAGATTAATTATCTTTTACATTAATTACCAGTCACATTGAGGTGGGGCCAACATGTACCCTTTACATTACAATTAGGGTTATAGGCAGAAGTCTGACTCTTGAACAATATAGCAAGGGATCTTATACACCCACTAGTGCTCATCCACTAGGGGCACATTTATAGAGATGTCCATATCTTTGGCTCACTGCATTACACAGAAGAACCACTTATTCACTAGTTCTCAGCCACTAGGATCACATTCACCTGTGCTCGTCCATAGGCATGTCCACTCAACATATATTATTTCCCACTTCATTACACAGGAGAGACATCTGAAGTTTCTCATCAACTCTTCTTCTCAGAGGAGGCTAATACATCATCTTCATTTATGTTCTCATGAAAATGCACCCAACACTTTGGGATTTCACACGTTCACCTTGTGCTTAGCCACATGCACGTCCAACATTGTAGATATCCTTTATCACTACGTTACACAGGAGAATCATCTAGAGTTATTCTCAACTCTCTATAAGGAGGATGTCATCTCTACGTTCCAGCTCTGTCTCAGATAGGAAAAACACACCCCTCTCAGGGGCTTTCTCTTAGGTTTGTAAGCTGGAGAATGTATCACATAAATGCAATGATTAACATCTCTCAGGTTTGTAATCTGGAGAATGTCTCACATAGATGCAATCATCAACACTCCCTCTTAGCTAGAGAGGCATTCTTCATCATGCCAAGTCTCACACAGATGTACTTTGAAATTTGTCTTGGCTAGAGTCATCAACACTCCCTCTCAACTAGGGAGGCATTTTTCACCAAGTTAGTTTGGTGAATATGTTTGCAATCTGCTCATGTGTATGATTTTCCTCCTCTGCATCATATATATGATATAAGGATATTTCATCTCATCGTGTTTCGATCCATAAGGAAACACTAGGTTCTCAAGGATATTTACACATGGCTCTTGGTTATCATCATAGGATCCATCTCATGGTCAAGTAAATCTGTCAGAATCTTGTGAAGCCATATGGATTTGCACACTCGATGCTATATACTCTGCTTCTGTGGTACCCAAGGCCACATAGTTTTGTTTCCTGCTGCATCAAGAAACCATGGTAAACTTCATGGTAAGACAACAACTGGATGTTCTCTTTCGGTCCACTGTACTCTCTACTCAATCTGTATAGGCATATCCCTGCAAACTCAATTTTACACTTGGAGGCATATCTCATACCATGTCAAACTGCACCTCGTGTATATCTCAATACATGATTTACTGTCTTGGTTGGCTCATGGATTGGCTAAGTATTTTCACTGCATAGCATGAATCGGGTTTGGTGTTAATCAGATACATCAATGATCCAATCAGTTGTGGATCAATCTTGTCTGAGTCATCATCATTCATTTTCTTCAAATCTATCACGGTGTTTTTGTATTATGTTAAACTGAACTTCTTTTAATATTCTTGTTGTATGTTTTCCTTGAATTAGGAAAATATCATCGATCCTCTATCATACTTCTTGTCCCAAGAAGTGGTGCATCATACTCATATCCTTCATCTCGAAATCAGAAGTCAAGGATTACTTGTATCAAAAAACAAGGCTTTCTGAATAAGTCATCAAAATCAGGCTCTCGTCACCAACACTGTAATAATATAGGTTTGGATCAATAACACTTTTGTTGAAACCGAAACTCATCAAGAATCCATCCATCTGATATAGTTTCCAACTCATTGATGGTAGTACAGATGGAAGTGTATCGGGTTTACTGGATCAAGTTTCTCATCATAGACAACTCCCTTTGTTTGTGAGAATCCTTTGGTTATAGATCTCACTTTGTATTTCTCGACACTTCTATCAGCTGCATGCTTGATCTTATAGATCCACTTGGAATTTATTATAGACTTCCCTTCTAGTCTCTGAAAAATACATTATACATCATTATTTTAATATATACTAGTATTCTTCTGTTATGACATCTTTCCATACTTGTTCTCTTGTTGCTTCTCTATGACAAGAAGGCTCAGAATCAATGATGTGGCTCATGGCTGAAGAGTAGCTCGAAAAATATCTTAGTTCTCTCGGGATGTGCCTTGAGAGGCTTGTGTGTTTCTATGCCTCCTATAGAGTGAGCCTAGGAAGAACTTTTATGCCCTACTGCAATATCTCTAAACATATCAACTGGAGCAACTGGATCAGCTGGAATAATGTTTGTCTCCCTCTGAACTATTGAAGGGGGAGAAGGCATTGTCTCACTGTCAGTCTCTATCTTATATTCTCTAGATTTTTTTGAAAGGCTATCTCTTCTTCAAGGACAACATCTCTGCTTGTCTCAATTTTTCTCTAACCATGAATGTCGATTTGGAATGTCTTCGAAGATTCACTGTTATCCCATAAACTTATCTTTTCTCCCTAAAGGGTCTGGCTTGGACTTCTTCTCTTTGGGTACATGGAAATACACTGGGCACCAAAATATCCTGAAGTGTTCAATCGCAGGCTTCACTCCAGTGAAGGCTTCTTCGGAAGTTATGTTTTTCAAAGCCTAGTGAAGACTCTTGTTCTGACCATATACTGTGTCATGCATGCTTCTGCCCATAGAATCATAGAAGGATTATGATCATGCATTATTGCATTTGTTTCATCAATGATAGTTCTATTCTTCTTCTTTCTCAAATAGATTTGACTCCCTCTAAGTCAAGTGGCTCCTTCTGAAGGATAAACATCTTCCTTTGTTGTTAACCCGTCTGGAACAAGAAAACAAGAGGAACCAAAACAAGAATATCTCCTAAAGGAGAATAATGAGTACATCTCTAGAATCAAAACAATTTAAGGATTGTTGTCACAGCTACAACACCTACTTGTAATGTAGCAAACTTTAGAAATATAGGTTAGAGGAATGGCAATTTCAACAATCAAACCCGGGTCTTCACTTCCAGTGTGTTGTTCTTATGAATGCACTGATATCCCTCTGGATCCATGACTTCAACAAGAAGGTTCCTTCCTCCTGCAATTTCTCTCATGACTATGATACAAACAATATATATACAAGTGCATACCTGAGGGTGTTGATACGATTTCTCCAATGGCACCTGGCTAATCTATGTCCTCTTGACGTCATCATGAAGAGAGTAGTCATACTATCACCTTTTTGTTTCACCCAAAATAAGTATTCCACTGAAATCTTGTCTTCTAGTAACTTAAAGTTTCTTGATCCATCAAGCTTATCTTCCATCATAGGTATGTTTATCATAATTTTATATTCTTCACAAACCCTTGTCAACTGGGCTAGAAAACCTAACGGTTAGGCTAGGCTAGCACTTTTAGGTTTTGTTGGACTTATGACTGCCAACAATAAGCCTTTAAAATATAGGAGAACATTGGTGAGCTAAATAGATCCTTCAATGAGTTGCAGAAACCCTAATTCTGAATTTTTTGCAGAAATTAGCGAAAACTTAGAAACCCTAGGGCCAAAATTTCAAAATGCTCAGAATTTCATTCTGAGAATATCTTGAGGTGTGTTGGAGAAGGCAGTACTCTCATATGCCAAATTTTTCCTCAATGTCCAAGTTTTAGGGGTTGAAACACTCAAAAAAAGAGGGTCGTACAAATTTTTTTGGGAACCCTAGGAGGGTCATACGGTTATGAAAGAGAGGGGGGATGACTGGTAAAAGCTTGTATCTTGTGCAATGGGTTCTTCAAGACCTACGCTCTAATACCATGCTGATTTTTCTATGATCAAGGTTAAGCATGACGTTCATTCCATTTTATCATTTAACTTAACCATAAACAATAATGTTGCAACAACCAAGATCACAAGACGAAACACCATGCACAAGAACACAAGAAGTATCATGGGAAACCCTTCTCAACAAGGGAAGAAAACCCAACCAAATCCTTTTCTATATTCTTCAAGAGAAAGACCTTCACCACCAATAAGACCTAGCACACAAGAGGGTGATCAAACCCTATAAGACTAGCGCCCAAGAGAGGTGCGCACTTTTCCCATGAGGATGTACTTGCTGAAATTCCCAAACACACATGAAAGATATGATTCCTCAATGGGGAATTTACCTTTACGTATACTAGACTGAACCTGTCAACATAAGTGTCTATTGGCACGACAGGGCCGACTTCACTAGGTCATAATATAATTAATATTAACCAGATTAAATATCTTTTACATTAATTACCAGTCACATTGAGGTGGGGCCAACATGTACCCTTTACATTACAATTAGGGTTACGGGCAGAAGTCTGACTCTTGAACAATATAGCAAGGGATCTTAAACACCCACTAGTGCTCATCCACTAGGGGCACATTTATAGAGATGTCCATATCTTTGGCTCACTGCATTACACATAAGAACCACTTCTTCACTAGTGCTTAGCTACTAGGATCGCGTTCACCTGTGCTTGTCCACATGCATGTCCACTCAACAGATCTTATTTCCCACTTCATTACACAGGAGAGTCATTTGGAGTTTCTCATCAACTCTTTTTCTCAGAGGAGGCTAATACATCATCTTCATTTATGTTCTCATGACGATGCACCCAACACTTTGGGATTTCACACGTTCACCTTGTGCTCAGCCACAAGCACGTCCAACTCTGAAGATCTCCTTTCTCACTGCGTTACACAAGAGAATCATTTGGAGTTCTTCTCAAATCTCACTAAGGAGGAGGTCATATCTACATTCCAACTCTGTCTTAGATAGGAACCACACACCCCTCTCAGGGTATTTCTCTCGGGTTTGTAAGCTAGAGAATGTCTCATATAGGTGCAATGATCAACATCTCTCAGGTTTGTAAGCTGGAGAATGTCTCATATCGCTGCAATCATCAACACTTGTCTCTAGCTCTCTCATTATCGATTTTTCCTTCAAGATTGTCGCTGCTAAAAGAGACTTTGTTTACCCTAAAAGAACTGATCTAAGCCTTGTACTCAAGTGATTGATAAAAGCTACCCTCAAAACTATTACCTTAATTTCTCTAATGACTATTCCTAACCTTAGAATAGACTAATATACTAACCTATTTGTTGTTGTTACAAAAGTAAGTTACAACCATCTATTGCAACATTAAAAGCACCTAAAAGCAATTGTAAAGTTGATTTATACACTGCCTAGTTTGCTTCTAACAAATGGTAGTACTTTGCTATTGTTGAGAAATTATTCTTGGTCATTGTGAAGCCATTTTGAGGCATTTATTGTGAAGCTACTACCTTATAAACATTGTTGTTATAAAAATCTGTTTCCTTCATCATATATCAACTATTTCTTTTATTGATAAAGTCCATAGTTTTATGAAGTACTAACAACAAGTTGTGCTTGCAAAATATATATTTGCTTGTTTCTTTGTTATGGGTAGGTACATCTGAATACTTCATTGGTTAAAACCCTGGGACTTTTTTATCAGTGTCACTTGTGAGAGGGGATACTTTTATAAACATTTTAACCTTTTCCTTCTCAAACCCCTAGGTCACTGGGGATGTCTCCCCTGGTCCATCAACCCTAAATAGAAAGAGGTATCATGTTGAGGTGACAATGATAAGATAACCTCATGTTACGCTAATTTTCCTTTCCTTAACCTTTTCCTTTGGAATAAGTACAAATTGAGCGATAACACTCTCTACAACCACAAAATCAGCAAAATTATCGAGACAAATCCCAACTTACAAATCTGATGCAGACCACCTGTACAACCTACTGACGTCAGCATGTACAAACTTACCAAACTAAACAGAAGAACCTGTACAAACGTACACGAATATCTCCACTACAACCCATGTACATACACGACTGTCTCCACTGGAACCAACGTACATAGATGACTATTCCCACTGATACTCGCATACATGTACTGAAATCCCATACAGATGCTTCCATACGATCCACACCACTATCGCAGTTTCTTCCCTTCTGCAACTGCCTCTCTCCTCCACATGTGCGATGTGCATTCCCTATCTAGAATAAAAAAATAGAGTCATCAGCGCTAGAAAAAAATTGCCAAGGTTGCAAAAATTCCCTTACTGAAATCACCAAGCTCCTTGACACAAGTGAAAACTCACTTATGCCAAATCCATTATGTTACAATGTCACTATGAGATTTATCCCAATCTATTTTCTCCTTATATAGGAGTCCAATGAGTGAGTTTAGGCACCCCTTCTAAACTCAACAATTAATTATAATATTTTATTCTTCTTTGTGGGTGTGAAACCCCAACACAAGCCCAAAAATCCCATCAACTTTCCCATGAGGCCCTAGCCTCATTCAAAGTCCAATTTCATTGAAACGAAAAGCTAATCTAGTGCCAACAAAGATTCCCACATGCCTGACACCTCGAACTCTTGTGGGAATACCTCCCAAAGCTACAAAAGCTTCAACACTTCCTCTTAGAGAGGGAGGCATTCCATCCTCTATCACGAGGAAGTATTTATGTCTCCCATACAAGGTCTGATACCACGTCTATACTCCAATGATCTTGACTGGATGCTCCCTCTATCACCAAATAAAACCTTTCTCTCCAATCCTCCTGACTAGTTGCATCCTTGATCATTGAAGCAGATCCCGCTTTCCAGTCCTCCTGACTGGTTGCATCCTCAGTCATTGAGGAAAATCCTGTCGTCCAATCTTGATTAGATACCTTCTCAGTTACTGAGGCAAATAATTCCACAAGAAATGGGTCCTCCATGGAGGATACACTTCTCTTAGAAGCCTCCTTCTTCAGAGCCTCCTATCTAGCCTCCTCAACCCATGACACCTGCCTGGAAGATTCCTCTCTTCCACCTGTACCTGAAGGTAGACTCCCTCTAGATGATTGATGCTCCCTCTGATCCTGTTGACTCCCCCTCGAGTCCAACTTCCACTGAACAGTCCCGGGAGGCATCTCCTCCCGACTGGATCTTGAGGGTTGAATCCCTCTGAAATTTGGCTCCCTTTGAGCCGATACCACTAGTGGAGCTATCTGCTTCCTCTGAACATGTGCTACCGGTGGAGCTACCTGCTCCTCCTCATCCGTCTCTCTACTATTGATGGACACAACTCTCATAGGTTGTCCCCTCAACCTATATAGGTTACCATCTCTAACTCCAAGAACCACTGCTAATATGAAGCTAGATTGTCTGGGCACAAACAACACCTATCCATCTCAAAAAAATATATGGTATCCCTTCTTCTCAATCTTCGAGATCGAGAGAACACTCCTCCTGAGTTCTGGAACCCATAACACATTCGACACCCCCAACACTTCTCCTAAATCCAATTGAAACGATACTATACCAGATCCACTTACTGCATGCTTGGTCTCCATACCAATCTCTACACACAAATCTAAGTGAGTCGCTATGAAGTTTTCAAACAACTCTTGGGTACCTGTCATATGGCAAGAGGATCTTCCATCCACCAACCAAGTCCCCCTACTGGAAATTGCACCTGAAAGGGCAGAGACCAGCAATATCTCCCTCTGAAACCTGTCTGCAACCTCATAAACCTCTGTTGTTGATGCATGTTGTCTTCTTCCCCTTCCCTTCCAGTGTAGACACTATGAATCATAGTGACCATAATCATGACACTCAAAGCATCTAATCTTACTAAGATCCTTTTTTCGTCTCAGCTCTTGAGATGCTTCTCGAGAGAGAGAGAATCCCTTTTTCCTAGAGAACATCTCCTACCCCTCCTAGTGCGGGATGCAAGGGCATGGTTATCATCACTGCTACTCTCGACAACACCATCCAATTCATCCCTGGACACTAACCGGGTCTCCTCCTGAATACAATCAGTCCATAGTCTATCAAATACATACAACTTTTCTTGTGCACATATCCCTTGCACAAATGGTTCCTAAGACCTGGGAAGACCTCTCAATGCTACATTCACCAACTCAACATCCTCCACCTTATCACTGATCGCCACAAGATGATATCATATCTATGTAATCTTCATAGGATAGTTCACAATTGTGTCCTCACTAGACATCTTGACAACTTGAAGTTGGTGCTTCAAATGTAACTTTCTGCCTATATTCCCATTTTGGTATAGACCTACAAAAGCATCATACATTTCCTTGGTAGATTTCTTCTCAAAAATGTGAGGAATCAAGTGATCCTTCACAGATTCTAGCAACACCCACTTGGATTTCACTTCCTTCTTCTTGTGAGTTTCCAATTCCAGCGAATCGGTAGGACTAGAAACCACATTCTCAACAAACTCCTTGAGGTCATTTTCTTCCAACAAAAGAAGCACCCTAGCCTTCCAAGCCTAGAGGTTAGTTTCTCCTTCCAGCTTTTCCTCAATATTCAATGTGTTCACCATGGTGACCTGTCTAGAACAAGAACAACAATCTTCTAGTGTTGTAGCCAAAAATTGTGTCTCGAGATGATCCTCTTCTCTTCAGATCCCAAGCTCTAATACCATGTCAGTTTTCACATACAATCTTATGTGACTAATTTTCAGGGTTTATTGTTGCATCACTAGGAAGTAATTTTCAGATCTGAAAATTACTTCCTAGTAATGCAACAATAAACCCTAGCTGTTATCATTGAAAAATTTTACACTGAAAATTATTGATTTAAATATATAGCATCGGAAACAATAAGATCATAGATGAATCATCAACACACATGAGACACAAATTTTTTGTTCTATAACTTTGTCAAATTCAGAAATTCTGAGGGAAAAAACCCAAAGGTGTAGGCCTGCTAGGTTGTCTCTGGTGGAACGTCCTCCTCTCTCTCTGGTGCAAACCTATGATCTACCTCTACCCCCGGCTGGGGTCTCACCATCCATCTGGTGGGATTTTATCCCTATGGAGGTCCAAACTAATCATCTCCTCATGTGTACGTGTCCATCGAGTGTGGCCCTGCAACAACAACAAGTATGCTCTTCATGGGCTGGTAAGTCACAGGGATCATAGCAATGTCAATCACATCTAATAATCAAGTTATTTAAACATGTGCATGAAACCCCCTTTCCCAGACAAGTGCTCAAAGACGTTATGCTATTCTACAAGCCAAGTTTGGAGGGGATGTTAGGGTGTCCTATTGGGCTAGTTCTCATTGGGCGTGGGATGTTTCCGGGTGAAGATAAATCTAGGCCATGCAAGTGGGTGAGGTGGTAAGGGATTTCTGAGCAATGGGTGCAGTGATTACAGGGGAATGTATGGCTTACCTGTGGGTGCCTCTGAAGAGGGTGAGTTGCACCTTGTCATGGATGCAAATGTTTCCAAGCCCATTCATGCATTGTATATTTAATCTTTACTTATTTTTCTTTCAAGATACTAGTTAGGGGACATTGCCCTGGCGTGGTGACCAGTGGTGACAATGTTACCCACAAGCATTTCACGGAGATGAGAAGGTTGGCTCGTGATGAGACCCCCTTTCTCTTGTCTATGCCACCAAGAGCCACTACCCTGGTGTGTTGACCAACTGAGTGGTAGTGTCATAACTCTACATTCCCATGGACCTAATAGGATGGCTCGTGATGAGACCCCCTATCCTTCAACTAGGTCTTGATTTTATTATTTTTATGGGTCCCCCTGTTTCTTACTAAGAAGCCTTCTATTGCTATCTCGGGGATCCTTGGGCAAAGCATCTGAAGGTTTCATTCTTTTTGGCTTTTATCTTTTTCCAGCTACTTTTACCCTATGGGTCTTTATACCCTTCTTCCCACAAGGTAAGGTACAACCCTTTGCTAGCTTGGAAAACCCAATGCCCAACCTAATGCATGGGATGCATGAGAGGGAAAAAGATGAAAAGTGGTAAGTATGGTGGGAACAGAGGATGACCTTTCATGGACCCCTCCAGTGGCAACTCAAACCCTATGGGAACTAGCTTACTAGGGCATCCTGTCATTCCCCCTAGGTGTGGACAAGTGGAAAGGCATAAGGTCGAAGCACACATTAGAAGTAAAAAGAATTAAATGCACATATTCAAATGTTTTGAGAATCATAGTGACACATACCATGATACCCAGACTGATTGCCTCATGGAGTAAGACCCGCTGATGTCGAAGGACCATGTTGATGAGATGGATGTTGTTGTTGCTGACAAAGTGGAGGCGTTGAAGAAGAAGAAGGATGGGCCCTCCAAGGCTAGGCTCAAGTCAATACGGCTCTCGGTAGAACATGTCTAGGACCTGTGGGCATCGAAACATAATCTCCTTAGTTATCCCTAGGCTAGGGGATAACACCTGGCTCCAATTCGGGGACATGTGTTCACCGTAGAGCGCATGAGAACCACAACATCTCTAGCATGACCTATGCCCTTCTTGATCTCAACAAAAAATATTAGTAATCATTTGGGGTGGTGATATCACCCACATCTCATATATAGTACATAAAATGAAAGTAAACAAGCATATATACAAATGGAAAAACAACCACTCTAGCATGAAATGCAAATGGTATATATAATGAATGCAAAAGCCTACCTACTTACCTCTACTTACATGTTGGTTGAATGTTAGGTGTAGTCAAATAACCAATGAAGCCACCCTAGAAATGTCTCGCAATACCTTCCTCTATGCTTCATCATAAACCAAAGCAGTGATAAGTTAAGAACAAAAATAACATAGTTAGAAAATGTATTGCATCATTGGAAATTGTAAGGTCTAGCTCATGGAGGCAGGTGGGAGGGACAAAATGGCTCCAAGTCATTTTCTCTGGAAAGTGCTCAATCCATTTCAGGAAGGGATCGTGAAAAGTCAAAGGTTCAAAAGACTGACTCAAAGGGTCTAAAAGATGACTACCTTGGACTTTTTCACAATCTGAAGCCTGGGAAAGGACTGGCAAGGACCTAGAAGATGACTGACAAACTCTTAAGGGAAGGATGAAAGACTGAGATGACAGACTTGTTCTTGAGGTATTCAACCTTCCTTTGAATTCTAGGGTTTTCCTCAGAGGAAACTTAATACAAAGGATATACTTCCCAACTACACCTTTAATGACACAACAAGATAAGATAGTCGAAGGGGGATGGAGAACATTATCACAAGGATCCTTCTCTGGGAAAACGATGTCCTTACCTCTATCAAGATCTAAGCACAATGGTGGTTAATAATATTCTTCATGGAATAAATCCAAGTGCTCAGAGGAATAAACATCGAAATCTTCAAGGTATGACCGAAAATCACTAGGAGAAAATAGCACCAGGTCATCCTTGGGTGTCTAAAAAAGGTTTGTAATCATACCATCACGTTGTTGCCAATCATCAAATTTACTAATGTCATATGATAGTTGTAAAGGAAACTTCTGGAAATGATCCTCAATGTCGTAAATGGGATCTCCATCATATCCAATCATATCCAATCACATCCCATTTACGCTTTCTGAAATGTATGAATTCATCAATATTATCAACAAAGTCATCATCATAACATGAAGGGGTTAAAACATCCAATAGTTCTTCACTCTCTGCATCATAAGATAAATAATCATTAGAAATTTGGAAAGGGAAATAACTCACATTGCTTACTTCTTCCTGTGCAAGAGCTTCAAGAATTTGGATAACTTCATCAAATGAAAGATTTGCCTCTACATCTTCAACTTTGAGATATAGAGGATCTAGCTTGTCTAAGGGTTCCATTTATTCTTCACTCTCTGAATCATAGAACAACATATCATCAAAAAACTGGAAAGGAAAATGACTCACCTCATTCTCTTCGTCTTGTGCAGAGGAGATAGGATCTTGGAGAGCTTTATCAGACTGAGGAGCGGTTACCAGTGCCTCATCCTCATAATTCACTTCTCTAGTTATGTCTTCACTGCATTCTATCGAATCATGGGAGAAATCTTGCTCCTCTTCAAGGGGTTGACGATTTTCTTCATAAATCTCTTCTTCTATATCAGAAGGTTCTTGGGATTGAGCATGATATACATCCCTGAGATCTTCTACAATCTCAGTGGTGAATCCTTTGTCCTTTAAGGCTATTGTGATATTTTGAAGGGCTTCTTCATATGTTTGGCATTGTGGTTTGACAAAGTCAATAAACCTACTGATGAGGTGTACGAAATATGATATACCCTTATCTTCGCAAAAACCCTTAAACCAATCTTGCAAAAAGGGTGGTAGAGAAAGTATGAATAATTTTACTAGAACATCCTCCCCTCTGAATTCTATTTTGCTTATATACTTCAAGAATTCTACAATGTGAGTAATTGGGAGGCCCCCTTCAAATCTTGGAGGGTTGCTTGACCATTTTGTATCAAAATAAGTCGAGTATCCTTCAAAAATTTTGAAATCAATAGTTGGATATACTTGCTCCCAGGACGCAATGATCCCATAACTTGGAAATATCACAGAATTGAAACGTGGCACCTAGGAAAAGGTTAGTGGAGTCGCCAGATAATTTTCTTGAAACTATCAAAGGGATGAGGGGATCACCCTCAGTGGAGTCGCCAGGTAAGATTTGGAAAGTAAAGGATTTTGAGGAAATGATTACCGAAAAGTGTCATCTTTGAGGAGAATTGACTCAATGTTCCCCGAAAACGACGCCAAAATGTTATCGCACAATTTGTACTTTGATCAAAGGAAAGGTTAATGGAAATCAAATTGACATAACTGGAGATTATCATATCATTGTCACCTTAATAGGACACCTCTTTCTATTTAGGGTTGATGGCCCAGAGGAGACGTCCTCGGTGACCTAGGGGTTTGAGAAGGCAAGGTAAAGATGTCTATGAAAAAATCCCCTCTCACAAGTCACCACTGATCAGAAAGTCTCGGGGTTTTAATCAATGAAGTAGTGAAATATCAAGATGTACCTACCTGGAACAAAGCAACAAGAAAATATATCTTTTACAAGTACAACTTGTTAATGTTTAAGCCATTATTATAGATGTTTGCATTTCATTAGATAACAATAGCATAATCCAAGATCACTGAGAAATACACAATCACAAGAGACACAACATTTATCTTGGGAAACCCTCTAGGGGAAGAAAACCCAACAAAACTTCCTTAATATAGATAGCCAATAAAATGCCAAGAGATCTCTATGCTAAAACATAAAGTCCTCTCCAAGATATGCGCCACTCTCTCTCTCCTTTGCCGGTAACAGATCAGAACTTGTCTCTCAAAATGAGCAAGTGAGTTGTGTTCAAATGAGGCGCTAGCCTCCTTTATTTATACAAGTTCTCGCACGTGTGAAGTGTTTTTTCATTGGCAGGGCCGACTTCTCAATCTGGGTGGGTAAACCCACCTTTATTATATTTCTGGGTCTCTTAATTAACTGTTGGGGCCGACTTCTTATTCTGCCTATTACAATTATCTTTTGACCAATCCGCAAAAGGGGATTTGGTCCTATTACAATATCCGACATGATCAATCCACAATGGGGATTGATCCTATGAA
>JZKD02S0294232.1:141330-155271 GCA_000966675.3 Picea glauca | reverse complement strand
TTGGAGGAGGATTTTCTGTATTGGTTGAGTTATCTCTTGAACATTGTATAAGCTATTTAGGATAAGGAAGTTTTTGCTGGGTTTTCTTCCCCTAGAGGGTTTCCCAGGATAAATGATGTGTCTATTGTGGATGTGTATTCCTCAGTGATCTTGTTCTTATTATGCTCTTATCTTATGAAATGCAAAGAACTATAATATCAGCATAAAACATTAACATAATCCACAATGGGGATTAATCCAATAACAATAATAATAATAATAATGACATGATTAATCCGCAATGGGGATTTAATCCAATAATAATAAGAATGCTCTTCGCAGTTACATTATTTCAACAGAAGCAAACAGAAATTTGTAACAACAATATTTATAAGAAAATAGCTTCACAATAAGTGCCATAAAATAGCTTCAAAATGACCAAGAATAATCAATCATTAACATCAAAATACTAGCATTTGTCATAAGCAAGTAAGGCAGTGCATTAATCAACTTTTTCAATTTCTTTTAGATGCTTTTAGTGCTGCAAAATATGGTTATAGCTTACTTGATTAACAACAACAACAAATTTAGTAAACTAGGCTATTCTAATTTTAGGAGTGGTTGGTAGAAGGCTTAAGGTGTAGGTTTTGATAGTTGTTTTTTTCAATCACTCAATAACAAGTCTTAGATTAGTGCCTTTAGGCTGAAATGAAGTCTTTTAGGTGGAAACAAATCTTGAAAGAAAAGATGATAGTAGGAGAACTAAAGACAAGAGAGGTCAATAGTTGAAGTGTTGGTAACCCAATGCTTTAACTACCAAACCCTAGGGGGGAAATAGCTACTATGGTGTAAGTAACCCTAGGCCCTAGTAGCTTTCCTCTTTATCACACAATTTGTACTTTGGTAGAGGTTATCCTATCATTGTCACCTTAATAGGATGCCTCTTTCTATTTAGGGTTGATGGCCTAGGGGAGACATCCCCAGTGACTTAGGGGTTTGAGAAGGCAAGGTTAAGATGTCTATGAAAAAGTCCCCTCTCACAAGTCACCATTGATCAGAAATTCCCAGGGTTTTAATCAATGAAGTAGTGAAATATCAAGATGTACCTGCCCGGAACAAAGCAACAAGAAAATATATCTTTTGCAAGTACAACTTGTTGTTAGTACTTCATAAAACCACATAATTTATCAATAAAAGCAATGGTTGATATAATGGTGACGCAAATAGAAATTTGTAACAACAATATTTATAAGACAATAGCTTCACAATAAGTGCCTTAAAATAGCTTCAAAATGACCATGAATAATCAATAATTAACATCAAAATACTAGCATTTGTCAGAAGCAAGTAAGGCAGTGCATTAATCAACTTTTTCAATTGCTTTTAGATGCTTTTAGTGCTACAAAATATGGTTGTAGCTTACTTTAGTAACAACATCAAAAAAGTTAGTAAACTAGGCTATTCTAATGTTAACAGTGGTTAGTAGAAGGCTCAAGGTGTAGGTTTTGATAGTTGTTTTTGTCAATCACTCAATAGCAAGTCTTAGATTAGTGCCTTTAGGGTAAAATGGAGTCTTTTAGGTGGAAACAAATCTTGAAGGAAAAGATGATAGTAGAGCTGAAGACAAGAGAGGTCAATAGTTGAAGTGTTGGTAACCCAAGGCTTCAACTACCAAACCCTGGGGGGAAATAACTACTAGGGTGTAGGTAACCCTAGGCCCTAGTAGTTTTCCTCCTTATTTAGCTCAAAAATGAAGCGAATGATGGCTTGGATGAAGAAAAAGTGCTAGGGTGTTGCAATGGAAAGGCCCTTAGAAAAAGCTTCAAGAAAATTGGCTTCTTGGAAAAATCTAGTAGGTGAAAGCTCTTAAAAAAAGGACAATAACATGTGCTTGGCTTCCTAGGGTTTTAAGCTAGCAATTTCATAATATTAATGTAAATGCAAGATAAACATAACCATAACCATTCGATGAAGAAGAATTGCATATATCTTACTTACTTTCATCAAGAATCATCAAGCAAAAACCCTAGTTGAACACTTCCACCAAGAAAATTGCCAAAATAGTCCAAAATTAGCCTCCTTCAACAAGTGCGCACTAAATTTCAGTCATGTAACCCCAAATAGGGTGCAAATTTCAGACCTCACCAAGTGTGATTGAAAGATCATGAAAAATACAAGGGCAAAACCCCTTATTTATACAGTTTCAATGACCATAATTAGGTCAAAAAGGCCGACATGGCCAATTTACATGTAATATCCATGTTTTACATTAAATGACATAAATAAACCCTAAATCAAGTAGAAAAGATTACATCATGCCCTTTTAGGGTGACGTTAGGCATTCTTAGGGAAACGTTGGCCTCCATGAGAAAAACGTTAGGCCTCCTTAGGCCTTTGGATCATACCATACATGCCACTTGGCACACAACTACCTCCAAAGTGTCCAAAACGTTGGGTGACGCCATGGGCCTTCCAAGGCCTACATCATAGTGAGAAGGGAAAAACCCCCCTAGGTCCATGCCTTCTAATTTGTCTCTGGTGGAACATCCTCCTCTCTCTCTGGTGAAAACCTTCAATCTGTCTTTGCCCCCGGATGGGGTCTCAACATCCATCTGGTGGGATTTTAGCCCTATGGAGGTCCGAACTAATCATCTCCCCATGTGTACCTATCTGTCAGGTGTTTCCCTACAAAAACAACAAGTACCCACTCCATGGGCTCATAATTCACAGGGATCATAACAATGTCAATCACATCTAATAATCAAGTTATTTAAACATGTGCATGAAACCCCCTTTCTCAGACAAGTGCTCAAAGACGTTATGTTATTCTACAAGCCAGGTTTGGAGGGGACATTAAGGTGTCCTATTGGGATAGTTCTCATTGGATGTGGGATATTTCTGGGTGAAGACAAATCCAGGCCATGTAAGTGGGTGAGGTGGTAAGGGATGTCTGAGCAATGGGTGCAGTGATGACAGGGAAATGTATGGCTTACCTGTGGGTGCCTCTAAAGAGGGTGAGTTGCACCTTGTCATGGATGCAAATGTTTCCAATCCCATTCATGCCTTTTATCTTTATTTTTTTTTATTTGAAGAGACTAGTTAGGGGAGACTGCCCTGGCATGGTGACCAGTGGTGGCAATGCTACCCACAAGCATTTCACAGATATGAGAAGGTTGGCTCGTGATGAGACCCCCTTTCTCTTGGCTATGCCACCAAGAGCCACTACCCTGGTGTGGTGACCAACTGAGTGGTAGTTTCATACCACTACACGCCCATGGACCTGATAGGCTGGCTTGTGATGAGACCCCCTATCCTCCAACTAGGTCTTGATTTTATTATTTTTATGGGCCCTCCACGACCAGGCTCAAATCAATATGGCTCTCGGTACTCCATGTCTAAGACTTGTGGGCCTCAAGACATAAACCCCTAGCCCAGGGATAGCTGTGACTAAAGAAAATCCTACTCCCCAGTGTTCCTGATTGGTTGCCTTCTCTACCACTGTAGCAAAACCCATTGAAAAAAATGAACCCTCCATGGAGGGCACATAGCTCCTAGAAGCCTCCTTCCTCTGAACCTCATGTCTCGCTTCCTCAACCCATGACACTTTCCTATCAATCCTGGAAGATGGCTCTCCCACCTGAACTCGAGGGGAAACTCCCTCTGAATCACTGACTCCCCCTTTGAGCCAACTGACTCTCTTTGAGTCTGCATGCTCCCTCTGAGTCTGTACAATCTCTGGAGCCATCTTCTCCCTTTGAACCTGCTGACCTCCTCTGTAGTCTAATCTCCTCTAAACAATCTTGGGATGCTTCTCCTCCCTACTGGATCTTGAAGGATGAATCCCTATGAACTCTGGCTCCCTCTGAGCCGACACTACTGGTGGGGTTACCTGCCTCATCACTGGGGGAGCTACCTACTCCCTCTAATCCCGTGTTATTGATGGGGCCACTTGCCTCACCAATCGTGGAGCTACTTGCTCCCTTTGAACTACTGGTGGGGCCACCTGCCTCACCACTGGTGGAGCCACCTGCTCCTCCTCATCTATCTCTTTGCTCCTACCGATCATAGCATGCATAGGTTGGCCCTTTAGCCTATATAGGTTGCCCTCCCTAACTCCAAGAATCATCGTTGATCTAAAGCTAGATCGTCTGGGCACAAACAACACTTGTCCATCTCGAAATAATATGTGATAGCCCTTCCTCTCTATCTCTAAGACTGAGAGGACACTCCTCCTGAGTTCGGGTACCCATAACACATTTGACACCCTCAATACCTCTCTTGATTCCAATCAGAACGATACTATACCAGATCCTCATACTACATGATTTCCTCATGTACGAAGCTCCACACACAAATCTAAGTCAATCTCTGTGAAAGTGTTAAATAACTCCCATGCATCTGTCATATGGCAAGATGCTCTGCTATCCACCAACCAAGTCTCCCTACTGGAGATTTTACCTGAAAGGGAGAAGACCAACAAGATCTCCCTCTAGAACCTGTTTGCAACATCATCAACCTTTGTTGTTGATGCATGTTGCCTTCTTCCCCTTCCCCTCCGGTGTGGACACCGTGAAGCATAGTTCCCAAAGTCGTGACACACAAAACCTCTGATCTTACTAAGATCCTTCTTTTGTCTTGGCTCTAGAGATTCTTCTCTCTTGGGAGAAGCCCTTCTCCCAAGAGAACCTTTTCTGCTTTGAGAACCTCTTCTGCCCTTCTTAGTGCGGGCTGCAAGGGATTGGTTCTCATCACTATTATTCTTCACCACACCATCCATATCATCCCTGGACACCAACCAAGTCTCCTCATGGATACAATCAGTCAATAATCTATTAAAGTCTAGTAACTTGTCTCGTGCATAAATCCCTTGCACAAATAATTCCCAAGACCTAGGAAGACCTCTCAACGCTACATTTACCAACTCAACATCCTACATTGTCTCGCCAATAGCTACAAGTCGATCTCGGATCTGAGTGATCTTCATAAGGCAGTTGACAATTGTGTCCTCACTAGCCATCCTGACAATTTGAAGTTGGTGCTTCAAATGTAGCATCCTGCATGTATTCTTGTTTTGGTATAGACCCACCAAAGCATCATACATCTCCTTGGCGAATGTATTCTCAACAACATGAGGAATCAATTAATCCTTCATAGATTCTAGCAACACGTGTTTGGCCTTCACTTCTTGTGAGATACCAATTCCTGTGGATTAGTAGGAGCTACAACCACACTCTCAACATACTCCATGAGGTCATTTTCTTCCAACAAAAGAAGAACCCTTGTCTTCCAAGCCCGGAAGTTGGTTTCCCCTTCCAACCTATCCTTAAGTTTCAATGTGTTCACCATTTTGACCTTCCCGGAACAAAAACAAGAACAAGAACGACATTCCTCCAATATTGTAGCCAACAATGTGTCTCAAGATGATCCCCTTCTCTTCAAATCCCAAGCTCTGATACCATATCAATTTTCACACACAACTCTATGTGACTAATTTTCAGAAGAACGACACTCCTCCAATGTTGTAGCCAACAATGTGTCTCAAGATAATCCCCTTCTCTTCACATCCCAAGCTCTGATACCATATCAATTTTCACATACAACTCTATGTGACTAATTTTCAGATCTGAAAAGTGCTTCCTAGTGAACAACAATAAACCTTAGTTGTTATCACTGATCAATTTTACACTGAAAATTATTGACTAAAAAATATAGCAGCGAAAATAACAAGATCAAGATGAATTATCAATACACATGAGAGACAAATTTATGTTCTGTAACTTTATCGAATTCAGAAATCCTGAGGGAAAAACCAGCCCTCCCAAACAATACAATTTCACCAAAATCTGAGGACAACCTTGTCTTCCCAAAACCACAAAATGAGAAAACCAAACCTTAGCAAATCCCTGGAAATTTCCTCTGCACACAAATCTGTTGCAGACCACCTATACGGCATGTTGACATCACCTGTGCTACTATCGACGTCAGATTGCACAAACCTGCTCCTACCCATAAAACCTTGTATGGATTCACCTTGATACAACCCACGTACATATGTGATTGTGCTCACTACAACCCACGTACATATGCTACTATGCTCTCTACAACTCGTGTATATACGTGATTCCTGCCACTGCAATCCACGTACAAGTACAAAAAACTTGTACGAACACACCCATACAATTCTCTCTCTGCGACTTCCTCTCTTCTAGGCCAGATTTGCTACCATTGCAGAATTTCCCTTTGTTGAAATCACCAAGCCTCCTAGCACAAGTGCAAACTAACTTATGCTAGCTCCATCCTTCACAATGAGCAAATGTCACAATGACATCTCTCATTTATATACAAGTCCAATGAATGAGTTTTTGGGCACCCCTTCTAAACTCAACAATTAATTAGAATATTTTATTCCTCTTTGTGGGTTTGACACCCCATCAACAGCCCATGAAGCCCATCAACTTGACCATGAGGCCCTGGCCTCATTCTGAGGCCGATTTCATTGAAACGAGAGACTAATCTAGTGCCAACAAAGATTCTCACATACCTAACACCTTGGCCTCTAGTGGGAATACCTCCCGAAGCTACAATAAACAACACCCATGGTCAAAGGACTAAAATCACCAATATGGTCTAAGGTTGACCTTTCTTGCTCACACAATCTTCTCAAAGGTTGGTCATGCAATTCTTCTAGTGAGAATAAGGTCATCAAAATAAAGAAAAAGTATTATGAGACATTGGGGTAGAATGACATCTAGAAAATTTCAATGTCAACAATAAAGTTATCCATTTTAGCATACCAAGTTTGAGGAGCTTTCTTAAGACAATAGAGAGATTTATTAAGGCGATAAACAACGTTGGAGTCATTCTGAACAGAGCCACGAGGTTGTTCCATGTAAATTTCTTCTTGTAAATCCCCATATAAGAAGACAAATTTAACATCCAACTAATGGAGTTTCCATTTATGTGAGGCGGTAATGGATAGAAAAAGGTGAATGGAATTCATTTTGGATACAGGGGAAAAGATTTCATTATAGTCAATCCATTCAACTTGAGAAAATCCTTAGGAAACTAACTGGGCCTTATGTCTTTCCACACTTCTATCCAATGCATACTTAGTTCTATACACCATTTACATCTGACAAGTTTTCTTCCTTTCAGAAGAGGTACAAGATCCCAAGGATTGTCTGTCATTAAGGAACAATATTCTTCATTCATCATTGTGTCCCAATCTAGATGGCCAAAATATTTTGCAGATCTTTATGGATCAAGAGTCTCTGAAACTTGAGCCAAAAGAGAGGAAGCTCATTGGAGTTGTGAACTTGTACGATGTTGATCTGTAGGATCACCAACAAGATCACTAGCTGCTTCTTGTGTAGTACAAACCCATCTGAGAAGCTATGGTGCTAGTGTAGGKTCATGTTCAATGGACCCAATTGGAAGAAGGTGAGCAAGTGTAAGTGGATTTTCATCATCTAAACAAGAAACCAAAGTAGGATCATTAATAGAAAACTTGGAAATATAAGATGGCAYAAATGCCAAAGATGGCTCGYRGGATGAAAGTGGCACAAACACCRAATTAGGCTCGTAGCCTAAAAGACTTTTATCGAACTTAACTCCTCTYCTAATAATAATTTCATTGGAATGAGCTTGTCGAGAGTCTATAAACTTTTACATTTTCAGAATATCTAAAAAAATGTRCTTTKCACTTTTAGGTTCTAATGTTTCATTTTCTCATTAGAAATGTGAGCTCATACTTCACTACCAAACACACATAAGTGGCTTACATCTGGTGTAATTTWACTCCATGTTTCTTCTAGTTTGATATTTTTTTTATCCTTTGTGGGAGTGTGATTGACTATGTAATTGACACAATTAATGGCTTCTRCCCAAAAATGAGGACTAAATCCCTTACATTGGATCAWACAATTTGTCATTTCCTTTAATGTGCAATTTTTTCTCTCARCAACACCATTTTGTTGTGGTGTATATGGAACAATATGTTGYATTTGAATGCCATGWGCAATGTAGYAAGTTGTAAATTTGTAGTTAACATATTCACCTCCATTATCGGTTCTTAACTTCTACAATTGATGCTCATATTGTTTTTCTACAWGGGCCTTGTAGACCAAAAACATGTCCAAAAATCCACTCTTAAGTTTTAAGAAATAAACCAAGTGYGTYTGGAGAAGTCATCAATGAAAGTTAAGAAGTACTTGAACCCGGAGAAAGRARAAGAAATATTACCACACAAATSACAATGAACAATTGCAAGGGGGGTTAGACRYGCYAAGAGGTATGTTTGTCAAAACWATCTTGATGATGTTTGTCAAGAACACAGCCGACACAAACACCATATTTGCAAGAAATGAGAGGAAGACCAATGACCATACTTTGATTGCATAGWTGTTGCAATGAACGATAGTTTAAATGACCAATTTGTTGATGYCAAAGTTTGTTGAAGTCATCACTATGAGCAATAAAAATTGATGGAAAATATGATGACCTAAAGTTGTCAAATMTGTATTGCCTAGTAATATCATCAACAATTCCAATTGTTAGGAAATGCTTAGGATCTTTTAAATYCTTGATTACAACTTTGGGAGGTGAAAACTATATTGTTTTACCTTCACCTAAATGAGTGATTTGATATATTGATAGAAGATTGCAAGARAGACTTGGAACACATAATACATCATAAAAATGACCATCATCTAGTTGAACTATTCCAAATCCTACAACATTAAGAGATCTATYATCACCAACAAATATTTGTTTGGTGTTACATTTCTTAAGACCAGGAAAAGAATGGCTTTATCCTTAGTCATATGATAAGATGCTCCAGAATCAAWAAATCACTCATAAGAAGRAGRAGTAGATGTTTCATTGAAGGAAAAACCAGAAGCAGAAAGTGCATGGACATGAGAAGAAGAGTTARAAGAATAATTAARATTGATGTTGTGCTTCTTCATTGTTGCTTCTAAGGYCTCCATATTCGTAAAACATTTAGACTCTAGATGACCATCCCACTCACACAAATTGCAATGTCTCTCAATCTTCTTACTTTTTTATTTTGTTTCTYYRTCGCCATTGGGAGTAAGATCTAACTAAGAGAGTTTGGGCACCTTGTTTTGATTGTTGTTGTAAGGATGTTGCTTCTTCAKATGCTTGGATTTATCCTTCTGTTGGGCCACTAAGGATTTGTTAGATGTACTTGTAGTGTTGATCACTCCAAGATGCAAGAACTTATCTTGCTCTCTAATCAAATAATCACATAAAGCTTCAAGATCAGGTGGTGTGTGCACATCCCCTAGAGATTCTCTAGTGGAGTGAAAAGTAGATACACAATCATAATATGCACTACCAAGCTTAGCAAGAATAGCATATATCAATTGGTCATCTTTCTTCTCTATGTTATAGCCTTCAAGTAAAAGTCTGGTTATTTTGAACTTAGATAGATGATATTCAATGCAAGAGAAATCATTGGGATTTAAAGAAATCAATTGGTTTTCAAGCCGGTGGGCTCAAATCTCATTGTGTTCACCAAATATGGTTCCAGTTTTTTCCAAGAGTCATTTAAATTGTCAACTTCTTGAAGGTGAAACTGTAAATCAATAGAGATGGACATTCAGATTAATCCACGTGCTTCATCATTTTTATTATTCCATTTGGATTTCTTTGAGGCACCAATGGGCATAGTTTATTTTCCCAAGGTACTCTAATAAAGTCCTTTACTCCATGGTACATCTTCTATATGGGATTTCTATGAGAAGTAATTTGAACCAGTAAGCAAAAAATCACTTGGACTAACCATATTAAAATATGCAAGTGAGATGACTTCAATAGTAGAAAACGATTGTTTGGATAAAAAAATCTCGAAAAAAAATAGGTAGTTTCAAAAAAATGGCACTGAAAACGAACATGGATGTCAAGGTTTTGCAATTTTTAAAAAATGCATAAAAGGTAACAAACGAGCCACATGGCAGGTTGAGGTTGGCCCATGTGGTTGCACAATGAGGTTGCTAAGTACAAATATTGTCGTCCTTTAATTTTTCTTTAATTTTTCCTATATGCTCACTTTTACAAATAAGTTACTTTTACATGAAATGACTCACTTTTACAAAATAAGTGAGAATAACTTTTAAAATGAAGTTACTTTATAAATTGAAGTTGTATGCAAAACATAATTTAAAAAAAAAAATAACATTAAGTTATTTTATAGTGATTCACTTTTATAATTTAAGTGAAATGCACTTTACAATAAATTTATGTGATAACTTAATATTGCATGAACATTTAAAAAAACTTAATGAAAAGAAAGACTTGAATTCAATACCTATTATTTAATAAAATATCTTTCAACCAAATGAGCTAATGAAAAATGTATAAATGTTATGAACGAGAAAGGTTTTTTTTTAACTTTTTACCTCGAAGTGTATGCTTACTCCAAAAACCCTTTTTTTCTTCCAAAATCCTTCAACACAACCACACACAAAAACAAACAAAATTTAAAAAAAAATCCAAAACTTTACAAGATAGGAGTTAAATCTTTGTTAGCTTACTTGAAACATGCAATTTTTCTCTCTATTTTTGATTTGTTGAGATTGCATAAAGTGCAGAGCAAAGAGCATGCACAGAAAAGAAACCACTTTCCATTGTTTCTAGTTTGTTGAGAACGCACAAGGCACATAACCAAAAGCATACGTAGATTGGAAATGGTAATGTTATCACCCAATCTAGCACCCTTATGCAAAACCTATCACAAGGTGCAAGACAAGTGTATCTTTTGGAAGTACTTTCCATTGTCATCTTAGAGATTACTTCCCTCATTTTAGTGAAGGATGAAATCAAACACAAGGGAAGCTTCCTTAGCAACTTCAAGGACTCCTATAACAAAACAAGTCAAGTCTACGACCTCATATATTAGTCACTTAATGATAGTTAGTTGATGGAACCACCCAGCCTAGCTAGCGTGATTTGACTTTCATTTGTCCGTAGAAGCTGTCTAAATACAAAACCCGGTGTCATGCCAGTAGCATGATTATCCTTGTTTTCATTATCTGTCAGTTGATTGCCCTCTCTACAGGTTAACTATAGTGGTTTTCTATTAACTCGGTTTTAATGAGTAGTTTACTTGTAGTTGGAAAAGAGAGGTAGTAGATGATCCGCTACTGGCGGACCTCCGAGCTCCCCTTCAGATTGTTTATCTTCGTTTGGCAAGATTTATTCTTTTGCTTTGAAGTTAAGCGACTTCCTCACCGAGGTCAGCCGTATAGGTAGGGGCGGGACGCTGTGGGTGGACATAATTTTTTATCCTTTCAACTCAGGTTCGCAGCAGACACCATGTTTTGTTTTACCAGAGTTTTTCAAAACCTTCTAACTTTCACATTTTCCTTTCTCAACTCCTCCCTTTTTGGGGGGTCGAGGCTAACCCCTATACCACCACTTAGGTCAAGTTTATCAAAGCAAGATTAAGGTGGTTTAATGAGATTTTTTTCAGAGTTACAAGTGTAAAGTGTCTAGGACAGTAAATGATATATAACAAGTTAAAACAAGTCAAAGATATGCCCCAAGCACTACAAATTAAGAAGAAAGCTAAATATGTTATAAAACTTGTATTCACAATGATTGCTTCAACAATATGACAAGTTACACCAACAAAAATGTAACAACCACTAGAACAAGTAATCATGCAATGAAAGAGTGTTGAAAATGCAAGTTGAAACTAGGGTTTCAGATAACACATGCTTACTGAAATGTAAATGGCATGAAACAACCTCCAACATCCAAAACATCAAGCAGTAGTAGGTTGAAAATTACAACAACAATACAATAAATGATGTCAAGGTATATCCCAAGGGTGAAAGATGTTAATAAACCCTAGATGTTAGGCTATAAATGGCAGAAAATTGAAGGGAAATTGCAATAAAACCTAATCTAACCATAGAACATTAAAGGAGAAGGGGAATTACGGTTTAAAGTCACTTGCAAGGGAGAAAGTGATGCAGAAGCATCGCTCCACCTCAGCAAAAGCGGCAACACGCAAACACGCAATGCAGAAAGGGAGAGGCATTAATCCTCCCATTTTTAAATTTGAAATAATCCTATACGAATTTTCATGTTGTAAGGTTGTAAATGTCAGGCCATGCCTTTGTACAGGTAGTGGTTGAATTGTCTTAAAGGGTTGCTTGTAGCAGGCCCAGATCATGGCAAGGTCTGGGTAAACATTTATCAAAACTTCAATGTAATAGATGATGTTAGGTGAGAGAGGACGAGCTCACAAAGCTCCTCTTTTGTAAGAAGATCTTGTATCAGATTTCATAAGGCAGATAGGCAGAGGAATGATAGAGAGGTCTGGATAGAGAAGCCTTAGGAGGTCTTAGAAGTTCTGAGAGAGAGCTTGAGAGAACTGGGATTTTGTTACAGTCCAGTTTTTGTAATCATCTATATAGACACACAAAGATAATAGAAAAACAATTTTTCTTGCATATCGTGTGTTTATGTATTTGTGTTCATTTTGTATTTTTATGCATTTTCATAGTTTGAATGCGTAACTGGTGAAGTATTGCATGAGTTTCAATTGTTTCTCATCTTTGAGTTTCTGAATGCAGGGAGTACACACAGTGTGCAAAGAGTGCGTTGACAGAGGTGAGATAACCTCAGGGAAAGCTCAAGAGAGATATCGTTGAACCTTCATCAGCGGAAGTGCAAGGAGTGCACGGGAAGAACTATTTATCGAGTTCAGAGAGAACTAGAGTTACTGAGAACTTTGTAGAGCTCTGCCAGGTGGGCATTAAGTCGGTGCAAGTGTGCACAGAAGGAACTATGTGTTGAGTTCGAAAAGAACCAGAGTTACTAAACACTCTGTTAGGAGAAGCTCTGCAAGGTGTGCATCGAGCAAGGAGAACGCCAGGAGGGTGAGAAGCATTTCTTTTCAAGAAATACTTCGAATCTGAGTTTGACGAAATCCCTGAACGCAAGGTGTGCATGGGAGATCGAAGTCTTCAAGGAGACCAAGCTCAGAAGGGATAACAAAGAGAGTGTGAAAGACATGGACTTATTCTAGGTCTGGAAGCTCAGAAGAGATAACGCTGCAATAGCGTAAGCGAGACAAAAAGGAGTCGGGTTTGTGGGAGAAGTTCAAAGGCTGAGACCTTTGAACGTGGACTAAGTCTTCCAAGGCGAGAGAAGTCTAAAGTTCAGGAGGAGGATCGACAGTCGTATGATCAGGGGAAGGTGCATGAGTCTTAACGCCCGCATGCACAAGAGAGAGCATCTCTCAACGGTTTGAAACTTGAGATTCTCCAAGCGCGGAGAGTCAAAGTGCCGAAATTAGTCTGGACCGTTAGATCCAGAGAGGATACGTGTCAATGGGTTGGGAGATCCAGAAGGAGGTGAAGGTTGAAGTGTTGAAACAACCGAAGCCCGAAGAGCCGAAGAGTCGAGAGTCGTCGATCTGCGAGGGGACACTTGTCACCAGATCACGAGCTCTGGGGAAAGTTACGCTGGAGTTTCAGTTTGAGAATTGAAATAGCCGAAGCCTTTGCGTCGAAGAGCCGAAGCGTCGGGGAGCCGAAGCGCCAAGGAGCCGAAGAGCCAGAGACCCGAAGAGATTCTGGACCGTCAGATCCAGAAGGGGCACGTGGCGAAAGATTGTGGACTCCGAAAGGATTCACTCCGGAGACTTGTGGCTGTTGAGACTTGAAATTGCCGAAGGCCGGAAAGCGGAAATGACGAGAGTCGTCGATGCGAAGGACACGCGGCGCCGGATCTAGAACTCCGAAAGAAAGCAGAGGAGAAAAGGTCTGAGGACCCGGAGAAAATCTTGGTTGTTGATCAAGGAAGGAGTCGTAGGACCAGTGATCTGGTTGAGGAGGTCAAGGTCCCGAAGCGGGAGCACGACCGTTGATCTAGGAGGTATGTGTCAGCAGATCTTCCACTCCAGGAGATACCCAGTCAGTAGAGACT
>JZKD02S0294232.1:91981-110346 GCA_000966675.3 Picea glauca | reverse complement strand
CCGCACGTGTGGAGGAGAGAGGCAGTTGCAGAAGGGAAGAAACTGCGACAGTGGTGTGGATCGTATGGAAGTGTCTGTATGGGATTTCAGTACATGTACGTGGGTATCAGTGGGAATATTCATCTATGTACATTGGTTCCAGTGGAGACAATCGTGTATGTACGTGGGTTGTAGTGGAGATATTCGCGTACGTTCGTACAGGTTCTTCTGTTTAGTTTGGTAAGTCTGTACATGCTGACGTCAATAGGTCATACAGGTGGTCTGCATCAGATTTGTAAGTTGGGATTTGTCCCGATAATTTTTCTGATTTTGTGGTTGTAGAGAGTGTTATCACTCAATTTGTACTTATTCCAAAGGAAAAGGTTAAGGAAAGGAAAATTGGTGTAACATGAGGTTATCCTATCATTTTCACCTCAACATGATACCTCTTTCTATTTAGGGTTGATGGCCCAGGGGAGACGTCCCCGGTGACCTAGGGGTTTGAGAAGGCAAAGGTTAAAATGTTTATAAAAGTATCCCCTCTCACAAGTCACACTGATCAAAAAGTCCCAAGGTTTTAACCAATGAAGTATTCATATGTACCTACCCATAACAAAGAAACAAGAAAAGATATATTTTGCAAGCACAACTTGTTGTTAGTACTTCATAAAACTATGGACTTTATCAATAAAAGCAATAGTTGATATATGATGAAGGAAACAGATTTTTATAACAACAGTGTTTATAAGGTAGTAGCTTCACAATAAATGCCTCAAAATGGCTTCACAATGACCAAGAATAATTACTCAACAATAGCAAAGTACTACCATTTGTTAGAAGCAAACTAGGCAGTGTATAAATCAAATTTACAATTGCTTTTAGGTGCTTTTAATGTTGCAATAGATGGTTGTAGCTTACTTTTGTAACAACAACAAATAGGTTAGTATATTAGTCTATTCTAAGGTTAGGAATAGTTAGTAGAGAGATTAAGGTAATAGTTTTGAGGGTAGCTTTTATCAATCACTCGAGTGCAAGGCTTAGATCAGTTCTTTTAGGGTAAACAGAGTCTCTTTTAGCAGCGAAAATCTTGAAGGAAAAATCGATAATGAGAGAGCAAGAGACAAGTGTTGATGATTGCAGCTATATGAGACATTCTCCAGCTTACAAACCTGAGAGATGTTGATCATTGCACCTATGTGAGACATTCTCTAGCTTACAAACCTGAGAGAAATCTCTTGAGAGGGGTGTGTGGTTCCTATCTGAGACAGAGATGGAATGTAGATATGACCTCCTCCTTGGTGAGATTTGAGAAGAAATCCGGATGATTCTCTTGTGTAACGCAGTGACAAAGGAGATCTTCAGAGTTGGACGTGCTTGTGGCTGAGCACAAGGTGAACGTGTGAAATCCCAAAGTGTTGGGTGCATCTTCATGAGAACATAAATGAAGATGATGTATTAGCCTCTTCTGAGCAGAAGAGTTGACGAGAAACTCCAGATGAATCTCCTGTGTAATGAAGTGGGAAATAAGATCTGTTGAGTGGACGTGCCTGTGGACAAGCACAGGTGAACGTGATCCTAGTAGCTAAGCACTAGTGAAGAAGTGGTTCTTAGGTGTAATGTAGTGAGCCAAAGATATGGACATCCCTATGGATGTGACCCTAGTGGATGAGCACTAGTGGGTGTATAAGATCCCTTGCTATATTGTTCAAGAGTCAGACCTTCCTTTAACCCTAATTGTAATGTAAAGGGTACAGGTCGGCCCCACCTCAATGTGACTGGTAATTAGTGTAAAAGATAATTAATCTGGTTAATATTAATTATATTATGAACTAGTGAGGTCGGCCCTATTGTGTCAATAGACACTTATGTTGACAAGTTCAGTCTAGTATAAGTAAAGGTAAATTCCCCATTGAGGAATCATATCTTTCATGTGTGTTTGGGAATTTTAGCAAGTACATCCTCATGGGAAAAGTGTGCACCTCTCTTGGGTGCTAGTCTTATAGGGTTTGATCACCCTCTTGTGTGCTAGATCTTATTGGTGGTGAAGGTCTTTCTCTTGAAGAATATAGCAAAGGATTTGGTTGGGTTTTCTTCCCTTGTTGAGAAGGGTTTCCCATGATACTTCTTGTGTTCTTGTGCATGGTGTTTCTTCTTGTGATCTTGGTTGCTGCAACATTATTGTTTATGGTTAAGTTAAATGATAAAATGGAATGAACATCATGCTTAACCTTGATCATAGAAAAATCAACATGGTATCAGAGCGTAGGTCTTGAAGAACCCATTGCACAAGCTACAAGCTTTTACCAGTCATCCCCCCGCTCTTTCATAACCGTACGACTCTCCTAGGGTTCCCAAAAAAAATTCTATGACCCTCTTTTTTTGAGTGTTTCAACCCCTAAAACTTGGACGTTGAGGAAAAATTTAGCATATGAGAGTACTGCCTTCTCCAACGCACCTCAAGATATTCTCATAATTAAATTCCGAGCATTTTGAAATTTTGGCCCTAGGGTTTCGCTAATTTCTGCAAAAATTTCGGAATTAGGGTTTCTACAACTCATTGAAGGAGCTCTTCAGCTCACCAGTGTTATCCTATATTTTAAAGGCTTATTGTTGGCAGTCATAAGTCCAAAAAAACCTAAAAGTGCTAGCCTAGCCTAGCCATTAGGTTTTCTAGCCCAGTTGACAAGGGTTTGTGAAGAATATAAAATTATGATAAACATACCTATGATGGAAGATAAGCTTGATGGATCAAGAAACTTCAAGTTCCTTGAAGACAAGACTTCAGAGGAATACTTATTGTGGGTGAAACAAAAAGGTGAAAGTATGACTACCCTCTTCATGATGATGTCAAGAAGACAGAGATTAGTCAGGTGCCATTGGAGAAATCATATCAGCACCCTCAAGTATGCACTTGTATATATATTGTTTGTATCATTGTCATGAGAGAAATTGCAGGAGGAAGGAACCTTCTTGTTGAAGTCATGGATCCAGAGGGATATTAGTGCATTCATAAGAACAACACACTGGAAGTGAATACCCTGGGTTTGATTGTTGAAATTGCCATTCCTCTAACATATATTTCTAAAGTTTTCCACACTACAAGTAGGTGTTGTAGCTATGACAACAATCCTTAAATTGTTTTGATTCTAGAGATGTACTCATTATTCTCCTTTAGGAGATATTATTGTTTTGGTTCCTCTTGTTTTCTTGTTCCAGACAGGTTAACAACAAAGGAAGATGTTTATCCTTTAGAAGGAGCCACTTGACTCAGAGGGAGTCAAATCTATTTGAGAAAGAAGAAGAATAGAACTATCATTGAGGAAACAAATGCAATAATGCATGATCAGAATCCTTCTATGATTCTATGGGTAGAAGCATGCATGACATAGTATATGGTCAGAACAAGAGTCTTTAGTAGGCTTTGAAAAACATAACTTCTGAAGAATCCTTCACCGGAGTGAAGCCCGCGATTGAACACTTTAGGATATTTTGGTGCCCAGTGTATTTCCATGTACCCAAAGAGAAGAAGTCCAAGCCAGACCCTTTAGGGAGAAAGGATAAGTTTATGGGATAACAGTGAATCTTCGAAGACATTCCAGATCGACATTCCTGGTCAGAGAAAAATTGAGACAAGCAGAGATGTTGTCCTTGAAGAAGAGATAACCTTTCAAAAAAATCCAGAGAATATCAGATAGAGATTGACAGTGAGACAATGCCTTCTCCCCCTTCAACAGTTCAGAGGGAGACAAACATTATTCCAGCTGATCCAGTTGCTCCAGTTGATATGTTTAGAGATATTGCAGTAGGGCATAAAGTTCTACCTAGTCTCACTCTGCAGGAGGCATAGAAACATACAAGCCTCTCAAGGCACATCCCGAGAGAACTAAGATATTTTTTGAGGTACTCTTCATCCATGAGCCACATCATTGATTTTGAGCCTTCTTGTCATAGAGAAGCAACAGGAGAACAAGTATGGAAAGATGTCATAACAGAAGAATAATAGTATATATTAAAAGAATGATGTATTATATATTGTTTAGAGACTAGAAGGGAAGTCTATAATAACTTCCAAGCGGATCTATAAGATCAAGCATGCAGTTGATAGAAGTGTCGAGAAATACAAAGTGAGATCTATAGCCAAAGGTTTCTCACAAACAAAGGGAGTTGTCTATGATGAGAAACTTGATCCAGTAAACCCGATACACTTCCATCTGTACTACCATCAATGATTTGGAAACTATATCGGATGGATGGATTCTTGATGAGTTTCGGTTTCAACAAAAGTGTTGTTGATCCAAACCTATATTATTACAGTGTTGGTGACGAGAGCCTGATTTTGATGACTTATTCAGAAAGCCTTGTTTTTTATACAAGTAATCCTTGATTTCTGATTTCGAGATGAAGGATATGAGTATGATGCACCACTTCTTGGGACAAGAAGTATGATAGAGGATCGATGATATTTTCCTAAGTCAAGGAAAACATACAACGGGAATATTAAAAGAAGTTCAGTTTGACAGAATACAAAAACACTGTGATAGATTTGAAGAAAATGAATGATGATGACTCAAACAAGATTGATCCACAACTGATTGGATCATTGATGTATATGATTAACGCCAGACCTAATTCATGCTATGTAGTGAAAATACTTAGCCAATCCATGAGACAACCAAGACAGTAAATCATGTATTGAGATATACACGAGGCGCAGTTTGACATGGTCTGAGATATGCCTCCAAGTGTAAAATTGAGTTTGCAAGGATATGCCTATACAGATTGAGTAGAGAGTACAATGGACCGAAAGAGAACATCCAATTGTTGTCTTACCATGAAGTTTACCATGGTTTCTTGATGCAGCAGGAAACAAAACTATGTGGCCTTGGGTACCACATAAGCAAAGTATATAGCATCGAGTGTGCAAATCCATATGGCTTCACAAGCTTCTGAGAGATTTACTTGACCATGAGATGGATCCTATGATGATAACCAAGAGCCATGTGTAAATATCCTTGAGAACCTAGTGTTTCCTGATGGATCGAAACACGATGAGATGAAATATCCTTATATCATAGATACGATGCAGAGGAAAATCGTACACATGAGTAGATTGCAAACATCTTCACCAAACTAACTTGGTGAAAAATGCCTCCCTAGTTGAGAGGAAGTGTTGATGACTCTAGCCAAGATAAATTTCAAAGTACATCTATGTGAGACTTGGCATGATGAAGAATGCCTCCCTAGCTAAGAGGGAGTGTTGATGATTGCATCTATGTGAGACATTCTCTAGATTACAAACCTGCGAGATGTTGATCATTGCAGTTATGTGATACATTCTCCAGCTTACAAACCTAAGAGAAAGCCCCTGAGAGGGGTGTGTTGTTCCTATCTGAGACATAGCTAGAACGTAGAGATGACATCCTCCTTACAGAGAATTGAGAATAACTCTAGATGATTCTCTTGTGTAATGTAGTGAGAAAGGATATCTACAGAGTTGGACATGCATGTGGCTGAGCACAAGGTGAACGTGTGAAATCCCAAAGTGTTGGGTGCATTTTCATGAGAAAAAAAATGAAGATGATGTATTAGCCTCCTCTGAGAAGAAGAGTTGATGAGAAACTCCAGATGTCTCTCTTGGGTAATGAAGTGGGAAATAATATATGTTGAGTGGACGTGCCTGTGGACGAGAACAGGTGAACGTGATCCTAGTGGTTGAGAACTAGTGAAGAAGTGGTTCTTCTATGTAATGCAGTGAGCCAAAGATATGGACATCTCTATGGATGTGCCCCTAGTGGATGAGCACTAGTGGGTGTATAAGATACCTTGCTATATTGTTCAAGAGTCATATTTCTACCTATAACCCTAATTGTAATGTAAATGGTACATGTCGTCCCCACCTCAATGTGACTAGTAATTAATGTAAAAGATAATTAATCTGGTTAATATTAATTATATTATGACCTAGTGAAGTCGGCCTTGTCATGCCAATAGACACTTATGTTGACAGGTTCAATCTAGTATAAGTAAAGGTAAATTCCCCATTGAGGAATCATATCTTTCATGTGTGTTTGGAAATTTCAGAAAGTACATCCTCTTGGGAAAAGTGTGCACCTCTCTCAGGCGCTAGTCTTCTAGGGTTTGAGCACCCTCTTGTGTGCTAGGTCTTATTTGTGGTGAAGGTATTTCTCTTGAAGAATATAGCAAAGGATTTGGCTGGGTTTTCTTCCCTTGTTGAGAAGGGTTTCCTGGGATACTTCTTGTGTTCTTGTGCATGGTGTTTCTTCTTGTGATCTTGGTTGTTGCAACATTATTGTTTATGGTTAAGTTAAATGATAAAATGGAATGAACTTCATGCTTAACCTTTCTCATAGAAAAATCAACAACAAGAAGGTTAATGATTAAAGTGTTGGTAGCCCAAGGCTTCAATCACTAGACCTTAGGGTGAAAATGGCCACTAGGAAATAGGTAACCCTTGGCCATAGCGGTTTTCCTCCTTCTTTAGATCAAAGATGAAATAGATGATAGATATATGAAGAAAAAGGTGCTAGGGTGTTGCAATGGCAAGGCCCTTAGCAAAAAGCTTCAAGAAAATCAGTTTTCTAGCATAATCTAGTAGGTGAAATTTATTAAGGCAAGAACAATAACATGTGCTTTAGCCACCTAGGGTTTTAAGCTAGAAATTTCATAATCTTAGAATAAATGCAAGATAAATACAACCATAACCATTCAACGAAGAAGAATTGCAGAAAATTTACTTACATTCACCGAGAATCATCTAGTAAATAACCTAGTTGAACACTTTCACCAAGAAAAATGCTAAAATACTCCAAAAATAGCCTCCTTCAAGAAGTGTGCACTAAATTTCATCCAAGTAACCCTAATTAGGGTGAAAATTTCATACCTCACTTAAGTGTGAGTGAAATATGATGAAATAATTCAAGGGAAAATCCCTTAGTTATACAGTTACAATGACCGGAATTAGGTCAAAAAGGATGACAAGGCCAATTTACATGTAATATCCAGTTTTTACATAAAAATGACAATTTAAACCCTAAATCAAGCAGAATAGGTGATATCATGCCCCTTTAGGGTGAAATTAGGCTTCTCTAGTGAAACATTAGCCTCCAGGAGAAAAATGTTACGCCTCCCAAGGCCTTTGGATCAAGCCACACGTGCCACTTGTCACATAACTACCTCCAAGGTGTCCATCAAACGCTGGTGACGTCAAGGGTCACAGAGGTGACGTCATGGGCCTTTCAAGGCCAACCACATAGTAGGAGGGAAAGGCCCCCCTAGGTCCAGGCCTGCCAGGTGTTGACGATTAAAATCACAACGATGAATTCTTCCCGCAAAGGATTGCTAAGCTCTATTATTCATTTATGATAATAATATTTAACTAGTAGGTGGGACCCCTTGTAGACTAGAGGCGCAAAGATAGACATATTACGCTTATATGTTGGTGTTGTTATGATGTTGCCTACACAGTCCTATACAGTTGATGATGCAGTTTTGGTTTCATTTGATATGACAAATGGGTGGTTGATGCATTGTTGCTAAATGTTGTTGATATTAACTTGTGATACAAGGCAGTGCCATGGGTATGAGGATTATGTTGTTTACAGGTGATATGTTATGTTATGTTATAACATTGATTAATAATCCATATATGATTTATGAAAAAGATAATAGAATGGGATCTACCTCAAAACAAAAAGGAAAAACTATGGATAAGTTATAAAGCTATGGAAAAATGATTATATATAAACCTTGTGACAAATGTGAAATGGTGGACCTAGCTACTATACTATGTGTTTTGGTTAAAGGACTATGCAATTTTTATTAAAGAGTTATATGGGGGAACATATGGTAATGTTAATGTATGGTGGTGACATGTTTCGGGTGTCGCACTATACAAAAGATATGGCATTGAATCTTTACAATGGACATGGCATTGAATTTATGCAATGGTTATATGGTTGAATTTAATGGTTGATGGATTTAATAGTATGTAGAATTGAATAGGGCCAGGTGAGGAAGCAACGTGCATTTACTACACGTCACTCCAAACCTCCCTTGATCCCGTCACCCTAGCATAGTTGCATTTTTATCTCTTGGTTGTGGAAGCTCCGCGATTTCAGGTTTTGGAAGGAGAAAACTCAAACCAACTCGTCATTAAAGTGATTTTTTCACAGGTATGGTTCTTTGATTTCCATCCATGATCAACTCTCTGTATTATGAATCAAATGGTGGCTCATGATTGCATGGGTTATTTGTTTTCTTGAGTTTTCGACTGAGTGTCAATACTGCGTTATAGGTTCTCTGTGATTACTGTGAAATGTTGGCATTTTTAAGAGAAGTAATGGGTGTTATTGATTGTAAAGTCTGCGCAATGGTTATTGACTCGGTCAGCTTGGATTTTTATGATGATTCTCTGTGAAAAATGATAACAGTGGTGCAACGAGCTCTGATTTTTATTCGCATGGGGTTTTACCACCAGTCTAGGTTTTAGTTGTGATCAACCCTTTTTCGTCTCGGATTGTTGTCATTCATTCTCCAAGTTGCAATGCAATTGTCGATAGTGGTGTGGTTCATTTTGGCTAAGCCCCGAGCTATTGTTTGTATGGCTTGTTCTTTACTGTCATTTCACTGAAATCTTTCCATAGTCCAATTTTGTTTTTCCCAAAATGTTTAATGGAAGTTTGTGTATGCATTGAGTGTCCACGGGTTGTGCTTTGTCATTCTTTTCACAAGAATTGTTAACACTCGCTCCTCTCATCTATGTTATGATGACCGACTATTATGTTGTGAAGCCTCACTGTCAATTGTTTTTCGAAATTCATCGACCTCTTGGGTGTTGGGAAGAGACACGGTCTTTCTGTGTTTTTGATGATTCTTTATTATTTACATCAACCCTCGTTTATTCTCTGCAACAAAAATTTAAGAGGCATTTGTGTGTGCCCGGGTTGTTAAGCTCGAATTGTCTTGTTTCTACTCAGGAATTCTCTGTATGGATTTGTCAAGATAGTGGGGTTATAAGTTGAAAGATTGTGGTTTTTTCAAAGGAGCACGGTTCCATGTTCTTCCAAGATTATATTTGTTTACCTGTGGTTGCTTCTCGATGGTAAATTATTTAGGAGGTAAAAAAATTATGAGCCCTCTGTGTTTTCAGAGGTCAAACAGAATTTCGTTACCTCTCTGCAATAAAATTCTATTGAACCTGACTTGGTTTTATTGAGCCCGAATTGCTTCTATTTTCCTTGGCCACCTTTTGGGTTCTGCCAAGTTTTTGGTTTACCAATTTAATGATTGTGGTAATTATAAAGGACACGAGCTCTCTAATTTCAAGACCTTTCTTGATCGAGTCTCTGTGTTCCCTCGTCGTAATTAATTTGTACGGGTTACCTACATCCTGAGAGCTTTATGTTTGGTCGATTGTGGCTTCTTCTCTCATCACTATGATAAATCATGGCATGTCATGATTCTGTCAAGTTTAAGGGAGACACTTGTGCACGATATGGTTATGTTCACTTCATGCATCTTATGGTTATGTCTTTTATGGATCATTTCCTTTAAAAGGAAGTCTGTATATGTTAATGCACACATATATCAAGCTCAGGGATACATGTTTTGGGTGATTTTTGTTATCGAATCAATATTGTGTCAATTACATGGTTGAAGACATGTGTGTATGCTAGGCTCATCGAACATGCTTTTGATTCTGTCCAGATTAAAAAGGGACTTGTGGGTGATTAAATTGGGCATGATTATTGTTGATGACAGTTGAATGTTGATTGATTATCCTGGGTCTATTATTATTTAGGGATGAATATTGGATATGGATAATGGAATCGTTGTGCATATTATGTTATTTTAAAAAGAAGAGACCATCATTAGAGCATCCAGTACTGTGGTTCGAATGGTTATGTTGTTACTGTGGAATTGGAAATGATTTGCATAGTCATTATATAGAATGCACAGATTGATATAAATTGAAGAATTCTGGGAAATTAAATTGTTTTATTGAAGGCAACGAGCAATATGTACGAAATTGAGGAACAGTTAAATGTTTTTTGGTCTTGGAAGTGGATTCTTTCTGGATTGAATTTGAAACAGAGTTATGATTTTTGGTTGATTTAATTTATTTTATGAACAGTATCTGTATAATTCCCTCTCATTTTCTCACTTTTTCTCTCAATATAAATCCCCTCACGATCCCAAATTCATTTTGCATGCCCTGTTCACTAAAATTAAATTAAAACTTTGTATGACAATGATAAAAAAATGACACAGAGATAGATGGTAGCTGATATATTTTGGTATTGTTTGCAAGTCAGTTATTTAATGAATTGTCAAGCAATAATCGTGTTCTTATTCCCTATCATGATATCACTTTTTCTCTCATTACAATCCCCCTAAATATCCCATGAACCCTATTTCACCCCTGCTCATTTGACAATTATTAAATAAATTTTATGGATTGGATTGCATGGGTCTTATGTTAATTGTTGAGACAAAATTTGTTTCATATTAAGAGAATGCCATGTATGGTCTGTTAAGAGCCAGTTTCTAATAATTGTTGCATACAGGATGAGCTTCTTTAGTAGAGGAATTCATGGCCGAAACATTAGGGGTAGAGGAAACTGGAACAGAGGGCCTAGAAGGCCCAAATTCTCAATACATTTTGATGTCAATCCTCAAGAGTTAAACCATATCTTTCAAGATGGATTTTTAAATTGGATTGGGCAAGGGATAATCCAGCCTAGACCAGAGAGGCCTCCCTTCCAACCCCAAAATTTTCCTGGTATCCATGTGCCTCCCCATGTATCTTTGCAACCTAAAGTTCCCGAGAATGATGGATGGAAGGAGATTGTTCACCCAGCAGTATCCCACCATAGTGGTTGTCCAAACTTTTCATTACCTCCTCCTCCTCCACCTGTAAACCCAAATTCTCAAATTTCCCTTGCACACTCACATGTACAGTCCTCCCATGCAAGAAAAAGACTCAAAATCGAGGCTCACCATGTGCATAACAAAGGTAAAGTTGGTGTTTCTCCCGCTTCTCCTTCAAGTGACTCATCCAAGTCAGTGTCTTCTCGTATGCACTTGAGGGACGACTGCTCCCATGTCTTTAGTGAGATCAAGCCTCAAGGTTCCACCCAACCTAAGGCTATTTCTGGGAAGTCCAAAGGGGACACCAGTGACAAAGGAAAAATTTCCTCTCAAAGTGGCAAATATGGATTTCGATTATGTGTTTATAATTGATTTATTGAGGACAGTGGACTGCAAAAAGTTTTGGACAACAAACTATTTTTTGGGATATTGTGGATATTTACATGTTTTGGATATAATTTGAAATATTTCTGATCTTTAAATTTCAGATTGTGGAAATAATTATGGGAGCCATAAGGAGGCATGTGTTAATTGGTTGTCTAGTTATGTTTATTTTTGTTAAGAAATAAAAGGGAGTCACAAGGGGTCCCACCTACTTAGTTATTATTTAATAAAAGATTCTTAATTATTATTATTATTATTATTACTTCCCCTAAAGATTAGTTTAGTTTTAGTTAACTTAACTAAACGAGGTAGTTGAACTACTTCAACTAATTTGGAATTCATAAAAGACAAATGAGAAGGAAGAACAAGGGGAGAATAGAAGGAGAAAACATACTAAGGTTTTCTCTTGATTTTTATTGAGATAGTTCAAGTTTCATTCATTCTTCAATTTATTAAAGGCCTAATTCTTTTTTTGACGGCAGGGTCCTATTGTAGACAACAAGGTTCAAAGTTGAACCATATCATTCAAAAGTTTGTTTCAGAGGTGTTGATCTATCTTTGATAGTCTGTGTAGACTTGTCTGTTTATGAATTGAGTTTCATGACTGATAAAGGATATTGTTCAAAGTCAAGTGGGCAACAACTTGTGGCAAGCTAATCCAGATTTTAAAGTTCAGTTTTTACTTCTTGTCAGACTACTTTTGTATGGTTTTCATCGAGGATTTATAAGTTTGACCTTGGTCCATGCCCTCAAAGGTATTTTTGTAAGAGAAGGGTACTTTTGATTTCTTGGAATGAAATAAAGTGATTGCTATTATGTCTCATTTGTGTTAATCTGTGACTTGGTATTTTTGCTTTTGATCTCCACATTTACTTTACTTTATGCAATATGTTATATTCAAAAAATTACATAAAAATGTTATATTTTTCAACAATATTTTATTTAAAAAATCAACCTAAGTCCCTTGTAATTAATACTTGTGGATTAGGAAATACATTTTGAGGCTATAAACATAGGGTAATATTTCCGAGTATCTTGCCTTAGCCAAGCAAGATTCGAAAATGCTTGAGTAAGATAAATTCATATATTTTCCTCAACATTTATTTGGCAACCATACTGGGGAGATCTTTCATATCTCTCTGGTTGATTGTATGCTTGATTATCATTGAATATATTTATATTTTTGTTTTGATCCTTTGACTGTTTCTTTTCTTCATGACTGTACCTGTTGCAAGGGAGCCCAATATTGAGCCCGGTCTTAAAGAGAAGACCAACATTGCTTTAACCTTGTTTAATACCATCTTATAGATCGCTAATACCCGGGTTGAACTTGAACTCTCATGGGCAGTGATTGAACACGATATAAGTTTATGAGAACGTTGGGAAGATAGTCAAAGACAACCTAGGAATCAACCATAGCTCTTATTTTTCCTGAAGTTTTGATCTTCTTTTCATGTCCTTAAACCCTCACATCTCTAGGAGAAGATGGGGTTTATCACCTAAGATGAACCCTATTGCTGAAATAGGAAGAAGAAACATTGTTCTATCAGTCCAACAAGGTACTCTAAGGAGAACTTTGTCTGATTCATTCAGTTCGTCTCTCTCTCTCCCTTACCTATCATTCACAAGATGGCATCTAGTGGTGGCTCTGGTGGCATTGGAGATGCTTATTCATCTCAACCTTAGCATCATCGATGATTGGTAGCTTGTATAGTCATCAAGTCCCTGTCCAATCTACTACAAACCCTACCAAAGTCATAAAAAAAATGGGCTTTTTCAGTTTGAGGAAGATGCTACAACTACTCTGTGGCATGTTTCCTCCCCTCTTAACCTAGAACATGCTACTCGTCCACTTCCTAAATTCAAAGACAATCTCCCTAGGTTTTCAGAGAATAATATGGTCGTTACGAATGAACACTTGGTGGAATTTTCTAATGTCTGTCACAAAATAGGAGCCAATGACAACGACACTTGTATGCGCTTATTTGTTAATTCCCTTGAAGGGAAGGCAGTGGTCGATTTCTTTGACATTCGTCCTAATATTATTTCCACTTGGGAGGAGTTATTCTATTGGTTCAAGTCTACCTACGGGCAGTATAAAATCCCATCCGAGCAGTTACAGAAGTAAAATAACATTGCTTATAAGGATGGTGAAACTATCAAGTCTTTCAACTTGTGTTTCACCAAATTATATAACAAAATTCCCGAACTCATTTGCCCTCAAAACCAAGTTGCTTTCATGCATTATTATAATTCTCTACCTTCCCCCTACCATCATAGGCTTGAGGAAAAGGCCATTGATAACCTTGGTTCCGCTTTGCATACTTGTTTAGAGTATGAAGAACAACTTGAAAGAACAGGTCTTCCTAAGGGAGACTTAGTTAAATAGACAAACATGTCTGCCCTCTTACAGCTTGTACAAGACATGAATAATTGAATGATAGCATATGAGCGGAAAGGAAATGTCCCCTCACTTACCCCTGGGGCCTCATCTTCTTCTTCACCACCCTTTAAGAATCTTAATGAAAATAACTTTCAACCTAAATCCATCATTCCTCGTAGTTGGTGTAACTTTTGTGAGGAACACCATGAGGAAAGTACATGTGAGGTAAAGAAGAGTGCCAGAAATAAAATCTTTGGTAAAATGTCTGAAACTACTATTGATGTCCTAGATTTTGCAGAGCCAGAGGATGTTATGATCATAAATACTAGGAATAAATCCTATGCTTCGAAAGGTAAATATGATCCTCCTCACACTTCTTCTATCCCAAGATCATATTCACCAACTGCTATGCTCATGTTTCTAAGGCTCCTGACAATCAAGGAACTACCTCCCCTCTTCCCTCTTTCAAATACAACATTCTCAATCAATTGGCCAATATTAAAGCTAATGCTACCCTCCTAGACATGGTTGTCATCCCTGAGCAACAAAAGCATATGAAATTTTTTATGGAAGGAAAAGATTATATCATAGCCAACCTCTCTGAAGAGGTAGATGAAGAGCATTCAACTGTAAATAAAGTAGGTGTACATAACTTTAGACACCCTATAAAAAAAGCCCCATTTTTTTTATTTCTGTAAATATTATGGACAAAATAGTCCATTGTTGTCTCATTGACGATGGTTTGGGCCCAAGTGCAATGTCAAAGATTATTATGGAAGATCTAGGATTGTCTTGTACAAATGAAAACGCTAGAATCATTCTCTCCTATAATAGTTTACAACAATCGACCATAGGTGAAATCAAGGACATGACCTTGGTTTTGTGCGCACATCCTGAAATAAGTACAACCCTTAATATTCAGGTAATCGATATGCCAGTGAGTAATTACTCAATCATATTAGGAAGAGATTAGCAAGCTCTGACGGGTGGATACCTCTCACTCGACATGACACACTTATCCATTCCTCGGAATGGTAAAAACATCATAGTCCTAAGAGAGGGAAGAATATCACCTTATATAGAAATCATTCCACATCCTAATGTAAATTATATCGAGGAGGACCTAGGAGTGTATTCCATCTTTGTAGATGAGGACAACACCACCTTGGAACAAATCAACATAGAATATGGGATGTGGCATATGCACTTTGATGGTTTGTGCTCCAATGTAGGAAACATGGTATTATATTGTACTCTCATGTGGGTAAAATTCACAACTTTTCCTATAGGTTAGATTTTTCTTTCACTAACAACATCACCGAATTTGAAGCGTTATTGCTATGCATTGAAAATGCCTATAATTTAGGTTGTGGTCACCTTACAGTTTTTGGAAATTCCTAACTTGTTCTAAACCTTGTATGTAAAATATATTCTCCTAGCAACAAGTTAATGAAACGTTACACCCAAATTGTTTGGGAACTTATCTCGAACTTGTTATCTTTCAACATCACTCATGTTAAAAGGGAATTGAACTCAATGGATGACAGGTTAGTTGTTTTTGCAGCCTCTCCTACTCGACAACTTATGCCACAAAGACCTGATTACACCTTTCAATCTTTGTATCATCCACATACCCCTGACAATGTAGAGTCATGGAAGGTCTTCCCTAGTGATGAGAGCATCTATGTTTTCATTCAAAATGAACCTTATAAGCCCAAGGAAATGATATCAATGGAAGATAACAAAATTTCGAAGGGCTTGAATCCTCTAGAAAGTTCATTTTCATCGAGTGATGTAGGCAACAAAGAAAAACATAAAGAAAAGGAGTCAAAAAGGAAAGTGGGTGAAACCATTTCCTTGAACATTGGAACACCCAAGTGTCCAAATAATGTTAAAATAGGTGCCCAATGTTCTGATGAAGAAAAATTGAAGTTCACTAAGTTGCTTGGTGAATTTCAAGATGTTTTTTCTTGGTCTTATGAGGATCTTTGTGGTTTTGATCCTGCTCTCATACAACATGCCATTCCTATTAAGGAGGGCATAAAACTAGTTAGGAAAAAACAAAGACCCATTAACCCTGCACTCAAAGAAACTATTCGAAAGGAGTTCGAAAAACTCTTGAAGGCTGGGATAATTTTCCCTGTTAAGTATTCTGAGTGGGTTTCTAATTTGGTTCTGGTTCGGAAAGAAACTGGTCAGATTAGATTATGCGTTGATTTTTGCGCATTGAATAAAGACAGTATTAAAGACCATTTTCCTCTCCCTAATATGGAAATGATTTTGCAGCAAGTTGCAGGGTCACAAATGATGTCCTTGCTTGATGGTTTTTCTGGTTATAATCAGGTCAAGGTAAAAATGACAGATAAATATAAAACCACTTTTATTACACGTTGGGGCACTTTCTCTTATGAACGTATGCCTTTTGGATTATCTAATGCAGGTGTCACTTTCCAAATAGCTATGAAAATAGACTTTGACGATATGATCGGAAAAATTATTTAGATTTATCTTGATGACTTAACAATGTATTCTAAAAACCGATCAGATCATTTCGATCATCTTAGAAAGATTCTCATGCGATGCAGGAAATTTGACATTTCTTTAAATCCTTCTAAGTCTATTTTTGGCATTACCAAGGGAAAGCTCCTTGGGCACATTGTCTCTGATTCAGGAATAAGAATAGATCCCGAAAGGATTGTTGCTATCCTAAATCTTCTCGCTCCTACTTCCAAAAAGGAGGTTCAAGCCTTTATGGGTGTTATCAACTTTATCCGTAGGTTTGTTCCTGATTTTGTTGTAATGGTCAAGCCAATTCACAATCTTCTTAAGCAAGATCGTTTCTTTTCTTGGATGGATGATGTCGAAAATGATTTTGTAGGGATCAAAAAGGCAATCAGTTCCACACCGGTTCTGGCGAAGACGGATTTTGAGAAAGAATTTATGATATATACTAGTGCCATAAAGGAAGCATTTTCTACTATCCTCATACAATGTGATGACCAAGTTAATGAAAAACAAGTGGCTTACATGATTCAAATCTTGTCAGATGACGAGTTTAAATATTCTTTTATTAAAAAGCATGTTTTCTCTCTTGTTAAAGTTGTTGACAAATTTCGCCACTTCATATTAGGTAAGAATACACTGGTAAAAGTCCCTTTACCTGATGTCAAGTTTTTACTCTCATGGACTTAGCTTTCAGGGAAGCTTGCACACTGGCTTGCCAAGATCGAGGAGCATGATCTAATTATCATGACTTCTAAAACTATCAAGGGATGTGACTTATCCCTTCACTTAGCTTAGCATGCTAAAACAAGTGAAGAAATTGATGAACAAGATAGCTCTCTATCAAAATTGTTTTGCATTGACAATCAAATCCTTCTGGTGGTTGAACATCCTTGGTATAAAGATCTGGTTTATTACTTGAAAAATAAAAGATGTCCAGATAACTTAGATACCCATCAAAGAAGAAGACTATGTCTTGAATATTCTAGATACGTCATTATAGGAGATTTCTTGTTTAGGAGATCTATTAATGGTATGTTACTTCGTTGTGTGAACAATGAGGAAGCAAAAAAATTGTTACAAGAGACTCATGGATCTTCAAATTATGTTATTCATGTAGGAGGTCACTTTTCTGCTAAAACCATTGCTTTTAAAATTATCGGGAAAGGGTACTATTGGCCTTTAATCTTTCGTGATTCTTATATTTTTTCAAGATCTTGTGACAAGTGCCAGAAGTTTGTTGGGAAATAATGTCTTTCTTTTATGCCTTTACAACCTGTCCTATTTGACTTTCCTTTTTCAAAATGGGGTTTGGACTTTATTTGTCCTATTAATCCTCCATCTTCAGCAGGGCAATTCTTTATCTTGACAACCACAGACTATTTTACGAAATGGACTGAAGTTGTCCCACTTAAGCATTTGCAGGATGAGCAAGTGAGTTCTTTCCTCGAGATTAATATTTTTTCCATATTTGGTCTTCCTTTGGAAATTATTACAAAAAATGGTCCCGCTTTTATTTCTACTAAGCTGACCCGATTTTTAGCTAAATTGGAGGTTAAACATTTTACCTCATCATCTTATTATCCCCAAGGTAATGGGCAGGTTGAGTCTACCAACAAGAATCTAGTTATAATTATCAAGAGGTTCATTGAAGATAAGCCTTGTCAATGGCACTCTCCTCACTTACGCCCTTTGGGAAGATCGCACTACTACCAAGGTGAGCACTGGTTGCACTCTGTTGAGGAAATGATATGAAATGATCTTACTCAAGCATTTTCAGATTCTTCTTGGCTAAAGAAAAATAGACGGAAATATCACCCTATGTTTATAGCCATGAAAAATAAAATCCTAACTCACAAGTATTGATTACAAGTGCTTAGGCTATTTTTTTCGCAATTAAAAGCTTGCTAGAAAATTCATTTTAATATGATTTTCTGAATATAACAGTTGCTGAAATAAATGTAGAAACAGAAGTAAAGACACCAAGATGATAATCAAGACATATGAGACATAAAGAAATCATTTATTTCATTCCAATTCACCAAAGAGTCATTCTTTTTACAAAATTTCATGTAGAAATTTCAGACCAAAGTCAAACTTAGACATCCCCAATGGTGTTGGATCATGTTGTCATTGATGCCAATGGTTTGATTGATTGATGTCAAAGGATTGATTGATTGATGATTGATGTAATATAATATGTATTGTCCTTGATGAGAATGCATAG
>JZKD02S0294232.1:70246-84550 GCA_000966675.3 Picea glauca | reverse complement strand
AATGAATAAATGTTGAATGCTAATTGATGAGTTTTTGTGCAAGAGGGAAGTTTTGGTAAAAAGAGCCCCACACTCATTCACCCCCCCCCTCTAAGTGTGGTAGGTGTGTCCAACAGATGGAACATACAAAAGAACCTCTGACAAAAACTCAAAATCTGAACTCTAAAAGTTGGATCATCTTTCCATAGATTGTTTCCTACTCGACTCTTCACAATAGCCTTTGTCAGTCATGAAAACTAATTCACAAACAAACAAGTCTACACAGACTATCAAAGATAGATCAACACCTCTGAAAAACAAGTGTCTGAATGATGTAATTCAGCCCTAAATCTTGTTGTCTACAATAAGAACCTGCTATCATAAAAAAGAATTAGGCTTGTGATAAATTAAGGAATGAATGAAAACTGAACTATCTCAGCATCAACTCAAAGAGCAAACCTTAGTATGCTTCTCCTTATATCCTCCTCTTGTTCCTCCCTTTCCTTTTCCCTTTAAGAAATTTAGAATTGGTTGAAGTAGTTGAACTACCTCATTAGTTAAGTTAACTAAAGACTCAACCAAATTTTTAGTTGGGGGGGAAACAATAATCATAATAAGGGTTATAAATAAATAATAACTAGTAGGTGGGACCCCCTTGTGACTCCATTTATCTCTTAACAATTATAACATAACTAGTTAATTAAGAAAAACACTCCTCCTTGTGACTCCCATCATCACATTTATATTTGACAATTATCACATTGATATTTAAAATCATTTTCAAAATATATTACCAATATATCCCAAAAAAAACTGATGTCCAAATATCTGAAGTCAACTGTTCTCACCAATAGACAGAAATAAATCTTAAAATCCATATTTTCCAGTCTGTGAGGAAATCCTTCCCTCATTATTGCTATCACCTTTTAAACTCTCTGAATTTGCCTTAGGCCGTGTGGATCCTTTAGGCATAATCTCGTTGATCACATGAGAGATTGGCAAACTTCATTTTCTCTTCATTTGAACATTTGGCACCTATTTTAACATTCTTTGGAGTTTCGGGTGTCCCAATGTTCAAGGAGATAGTTTCACCCACCTTCCTTTTTGACTCTTCTTCTTTTTGTTTCTCCTTGTTGCCTACATCACTCGAAGAAAATGAACTCTCTAGAGGAGTCAAGCCTTTAGGAATCTTGTTATCTTCCATGGATATAATTTCCTTAGGCTTGAAAGGTTCATTTTGAATGAAGAACAAATGTTCTCATCGTTAGGGAAGACCTGCCAAGATTCTATATTTTTTAGGATATGTGGACAATATAGAGATTGAAAGGTACAATTAGGTATGTGTGGCAGAAGCTGTCGATTATGAGAGGCTGCAAAAATAGCTAACCGATCGGCCATTGAGTTTAACTCCCTCTTAACATGAGTGATGTTTAAAGATAAAAGGTTCGAGATAAGCGCCCAGACAGTTTAGGTGTATCGTTTCATCAACTTGTTGCTAGGAGAGTAAATTTTACGTACAAGATTCACAACAAGCTCGGAATCCCCAAAAATTGAAAGGTGACCACAACCAAGATTATAGACGTTCTCAATGCCCAATAACAAAGCTTTGAATTCGGTGACGTTGTTTATGAAAACAAACTCCAACCTATAAGAAAAGTTATGGAATTTTCCTACAGAAGAAATCAAGATAATGCCAGCTTTGTTACCTTCATTAGAGCATGAACCATCAAAGTGCATGTGCCACATACCATCATCTAAATCAATTTGTTCCAAAGGAATGTCATCCTCCTCAACAAAGATGGAATACACTCCTAGGTCTTCTTTGATATAGTTTACGTTTGGTTGTGGGACACTCTCTATGTAAGGTGATATCCTTCCCTCTCTAAGGACTATAATGTTTTTACCGTTCCTACGAACAGATGAATGTGTTCCGTCGAGTGAGAGGTATCCACCCATTAAGGCTTTCCAATCTCTTCCCAAGATGATTGAGTAATTTCTTACTAGCATATCAATTACCTAAATACTAAGGGTTGTCCTTATTTCAGGGTGTGCGCACAAAACTAAAGTCACGTCTTTAATCTCACCTATGGTCGTTTGTTATAGGCTATTATAGGAGAGCATGCTTATGGTGTTTTCATTTGTACAAGACAAGCCTATTTCTTCCATAATAATCTTCGACATCACACTTGGGCCCGAGCTGCCATCAATAAGGCAACAATGGGCAATCTTATCCATAATATTTACAAAAATATAAAAAGGGGGATTTTTACAAGGTATCTAAATTTATGTACACCTATTTTATTTACATATGAGTCCTCTTCGTTTACGTCTTTAGAGAGATTAGCTACAACAAAATCTTTCCCTTCCATGAATTGTTTCAGATGCATATGTTGTTCAGGGATGGAAACCATGTCCAAAAGGGTTGCATCTACTTTGATGTTGGCCAACTGATTCAAGATATTGTATTTGGAAGAGGGGAGAGGGGGAGTAATTCCTTGACTCTCAGGAACCCTAGGAACCTGAATAGTAGCAATAGGTGAGGATGAGCTCAGGCTAGAAGAATTGCGAGGAGGATAAAATTTTCCCTTGGGAGCATAGGCTTTGTTCCTAGTATTGATGATCGTGACATCTTATGGCTCTGCAAATTCTAGGACAACAATGGTAGTTTCAGGTCTTTTACCAAAGATCTTATCTCTGGCACTCTTCCTTACCTCACATGTGGCTTCCTCATGGTGTTCCTCGCAAAAGTTACACCAACTTCGAGGCAAGATAGCTTTAGGCTGAAAATTATTTTCAATTGAATTCCTGAAGGGAGGTGTAGAAGAGGATGATGCTCCAGGTGTGAGAGGTGAGGCAGTCCCCTTTCGCTCGAAAACTATCATACGGTTGTTCATATATTGTACTAGTTGTAAGAGGGCGAACATGTGTGTATGTTTAACTGATTCTCCTTGGGGAAGACCTGTTCTTTCAAGCTGTTCTTCATACTCTGAACAAGTATGCAGAGAGGAACCGAGATTATAAATGGCTATTTCCTCAAGCCTATGACGGTAGGGGGAAGGCAATGCATTGTACTAATGCATGAAAGCGACTTGGTTCTGAGGTCGAATGAGTTCAGGGATCTAATTGTATAGCTTAGTGAAACGCAATTTGAAATACTTGATTGTCTCACCATCCTTATAGGTGATGTTATCATATTCCTGTAACTTCTCGATAGGGCTTTTAGATTGTCCATAAGTGGATCTGAACCAATCAATTAACTCCTCCCAAGTAGACATAATCTTAGGTGGAAGGTTTAAGAAATCGGTCGCGACCTTTCATTCCAAGGAATTAACGAATAAGCGCATGCAAGTATCATTATCATTGGCTCCTATGTTATGAAAAGCATTCGAAAATGCCACCAGGTGTTCGTTTGTAGTTGTTGGCCCTTGACGAAGTTTTGAGGATCCTTGGTCATGTTTGCCCTGTTTTTGGGACTTCTAAAGGCCGTCAAAGACGGAGTGCAAGACGAAGCAGAGATCGCGGGATCTCGGCCCATTTTTTAGGGCCTTTTTGGGTTTTGGGATTATGTAATAGGTATGGGGATGTCGACCCATGGGTTTACCCATGCTTAGGCCTATTTTTTAATGTATAAATAGAAGTCTAGGCGATGTAAGAAGTAGTGAATAGTGACTAGTAGTGACTAGTCAGTTGCAAGTGTGCTATGTGCTAAGTGCTAAGTGGTAATTGCTTTGTGCATACTATGTGAGGCTTGCAAAGCTAAGTGAAAGTGATTTTAAGAGACTGTGGAAGGCTTTGTGCTATAACTCAAGGAAGGAGGATCTAGCGAGGTGCGCAGATCTGTTGTCCTCTGCGGAGTTGATTTTGAGGCTTTGTGCATGTAAGAATATTGAAGGAAGCTAATAAAGAAGACGAAGAGTTGGTGGACGTAGCCCCAGGGTGGGGGTGAACCACGTATATCCTGTGTTGTGAATGATTTGTGTTTTTTGGATGTTATTTGTTTATGTGGTTCAATGCTTAGTGTGATGTTAGATGATAGATGAATCTAATATGATATCTTAGTGCTGAATAATGTGAATGAATGCTAGATATGATCTATATTGGTATGATTAGTGCTTGAATCTATTGAATCTATGTGAATACTGCGTTGATCTATTGTTAGGGTTTAGTTGCATTGTAAAATAAGACTGAATATTGATGAATCATAATTGCTAAGTGCTCTATTAAGGTGTTACAATCACACATCTGTGTCCCAGCTAAGGTTACAGACATTTGAGTCCTGCAACCACCCCTACCTCTACCTCGAGTGAGACTTCATCTTCTTCGCAGGAGTTGTCGAAAGGGTCGGTAGTTAGGGTTTTGTTGGTGCATTGTTGTAGCGTTGAACCCTGGGTCTACCCCTGTGCCAACAAATGGTTCCATTGTTGGGACCTAAAACTGTGATTGTTGGGAGCTGAGGAAGAAGAAGCTCTGTGCGAAGATCTAACCCGAAACTGTGAAAGATCCATGCGTAGATCTATTTCCCTGGTGCACAGTACTCTACTTGGATTGTGAAGCTATATGCTAAGAAGAGAAGTTTGATCTAAAGAAAAGAGGTAAGATCTTGAAGCCTTGTGCTCTGAGAAAGGTAAGAATAGTAAAAAAAATTAGATCTGGAAGCTTTGTGCCCTGTTGAAAGTAAAATAAGTAGAAATTTTTGTTTCAAGAATATGGATCTAGGTATGTTTGATAGATTTTGTCCTAGCCTGAAAACTAGGGCATAGCTAGAAGAAAGAACATTTGATATGAGTAGATCTGATAAGAATAGTGAAAGATTTGTTATTCATATGCATGGAAAGAATGTTTGGACTAACAAATGGATGCAAGATCCTAGAAATAATTTTTTGTAGGTTAGCTACCATGATCCTAGTACACAGTACAGGAAAGGATGGGGATCATTTAAGAGAAAGAGAGGATTAAATATTTGTTACATTTGCAGAATACTGGAACATCTTGCTAAGGAATTCCCTGGTAGAAGACCTAGTTGTCTTTGTTGTAAAGCTATGGACCATGAAGTTTTGTATTGCCCTAGAATAATTGCTAAACTTGGAAGAATGAATATGAGACAAGAAGACCATGAGAAAGGTCAAGAAACTAAGAACATGGCAGAACCCCAGAAATAATCAGAGGATAGCTTGCTACAAATGAAAGAAACCCTGAATGACCACCGAAATATCAACTTATCAGAGATCTTCAAAGAAAAAGAGTGCATAGAAGCAAGAATAGGAAACCATGACATTGACTGTGTTCTAGATGAAGAAAAACATGTGAATATTATGACAAAAAGAACTTGGGAAACTTTAGGAAATCCTTCTATGATTCCTTCATTAGGAGGAATATGATTATTTAGAGGAAAGCTGATAAACCTACGTGGAAAGCTCACCCAGATATCTATGAGTGCTCATGGAACTTCGACAGAGGAAGAGTTTGAGGTTGTTAAATTTATTGAGAACAATGTCCCATTTGCTATATTACTAGGAAAACCTTGGATTGAAAGGGATTAGGCCAGAAGGAAAGAAGAAGAAGTATTAGAGCAGAAGAAGCAAGAATTAAAAGAATTCATGACTAGGAGGATCGCACACTTGATTGAAGAACATGAGAATAGATCGAAGCTATTTAGAACCAGAAACTTAGATGTCGAAGTTGAAAGAACACACGAAGACTCACAGAAGACTAAGGCACCTACCCCAGATAGAGAAGAAGTATTTCCCTTGAATCCTAGGAAATAATCTCAACAACGCGAAGTTACTATGCCAAGAGGAGATAAGAATCATAATGGAAAGAGGAATACCGAGACAAAACTCACTGGAAAGAAGGCTAAAAAACTAAGTAAGAAGAGATCAAAGATCGAAAAGTTACAGAAGGTTCCAGAGGGCACTTTACAGAAGGAAAATTTGCAAAAATAGAAATTCGTCGGGATAGCAGAACAACATCACATGGCACTTCTCCATGGAAAAGAAATATAGTCATTGGAAAAAGTATAACCGTTAGATTGACGCCCCGAATGGGTAGAACGACATTTTTGGTCAAAAATCTCGCCATCAGACCGTTGGCACCGTGTCATAATAGACCGAATTGAATTAATGAAGGCTTCTCACCTGTTGGAGAGATCTGTTTCCTAGTTATGTACTTATTCCATCAAGACTTGCACCGAGAACACTTTTTCCAACCATGATTATTTGAGCCAGTAGATTAGTTGATTTCACGCAGTGATCATCGATCTATCACCATCCATCCCATTGCATTGAGTAGTTACTCTTCAAACTCGATATATTCAACCACGAGCGTGTATGTCTGAAGAACTTAGCACAGTCGAAGAGTTTGTGAAGGAGGTACTCATCGACCTCATGACTGAAAGAGTAATGTCTGAAAGGGTAATGTTTTTGGGTGTACAAGCGTCGTCGACGAGAGGAGTGCAAGCCTCTCCGTCGACCGCTCGTGGATTCAGACCATCCTGAGTCGTCACAAAAAAGAGAACCAAGCACAGAGATGACCTAGCAAATGTGAAGCTAATCCCGACCATCTTACCCGACTACATCCCGCCTCTGGTCGGCATGGTGAGTCGTGATAGTGTGCCGAGATATTTTGATTACACCATGGTTACTGCGTACCTCATGAAGGGGATACGCACAGTTAGAGCGCAGCGGGATAAGATTGCAACGTTGAAGTTCAACGACTTCAACTTAGGAGACCACAAGAACCATAGTATGCTTGCCCCATATAAATACTTGAACAGGATGAAGGGGAAGAACTCAAAAATAATCCCCCAACTGTGGACGATGAAACTCGCGCAGTCCACCCTATTGAATGTAATGAAAATCCCACACTTTGGAAGGCACCAGGAGGTTAATGCCTGTGTTAAGGTCTTGCTCTCATGTTACCATGGCAGCTACTTATGGCTAGACCGATGTATCACAGTCAATTCGATGATGATCCATAGGATCACCAGATTAAGTATGCAAGGACCCGACCCATAGGACTTCTATCCAGGAAAATCCGCAGATCGTGCATTAGCACAGAAGATCAAGGATACCTATGGCGATGTTGAGAAGGGGACGTGAGGCTACAAGGTATCTTCCATCCAGAATGGCGCAGTACGCCTAGCATGTCAATTAATTGCAGGAAATCTAGTAAGGAAGAACAAACCCACGCAGGTCATAGGGTTTGTCATTGACCTCACAGGGAAATGTTTGGAAGGCTTACAGATGAACTGGGAGAAGTACCTAGTTAATCAGCTGGAATTAGACTATCGTAAAGCACAGGATTAGGGCTACGCGTTCCAATTTAGCTAGCTCCTAATCCTCATCGTGTTTATTGCTTGGGAGATGTCGGAAGGTGCGACCTTCCCATACATTGAGTCATTCAAGCCGCTTGCTTTGAAGTTCACCATGCTCTAGTACTCGAGCGATATGGTAAAACAGTGGCAGTCGAACGCATTCTTTCACACATATTATCTCCAACTGAAGAGGGCTATCAAATCTGAACCTCGCATGACTCCAAACACCCTACAACATTTTCGACCCCTCATGAAGTTCTGCGCAGACCAACATTTCATCTATATCATTGCATGAGCAGAGGAGTATAAAGAGGAGCTTCAGTCGTACTACAAGCTCACAGAAGAGGACCTTGAGGAGATAACTGAGGATTAGTCAACATACCTCCTTATCCCCACTAATCCTGTAGATATGTATGACCCCAAACTTGACAGCTCAAAGGCCACTCACAAAGAACATGACACACCCAGAACCAGCAGAAGGAAGAAGACCGCAAAAGTCCAAGACTTAAGCAACGCATAAAACAAAACTGCTTCAGTATCACCTGGTCGAGGGGGTGATGACGAAGTAGAAGAGATAAATGGAAAAGAAGATGATTAGAAGCAAGGCGAAGTAACACCACCTAGAGATGAGGCTGATCCCTTGAAGAAGATGAAGGTTTCTCCCCTGAAACCCTCTTCTCGAAAGAAATCTAGAGCCACCTTGACCAATATGTAGACTGTGCTCACTGTTGATGACTTTGACTTCATTATCGTAGTTGTAAATGACACCTCGTAGGAAATCTTGCATAAACCTGAAGCCAAGAAGGAGGAGATGTACGATAGAATCGAGGTTGAGCTCCGAGGGGTACAACAGGCCCTTCAGTCCAGTCGCGCAATTTCCACTGCGCCCCTGCCATTGGAAGAACCATAGTTGGGAGATGAGCCAGCCCAACTCCGTCAACTAGTTGATGCGACCGAAGCTCACCTTCGTCGTGCACAGAAAGAAACAAAAAAAGCCACCCAAGACTTGAAGCAAGTGCAAGAAGTAGTTGTAGAACAATGTCGAGTTGCGGAGCAGGAGAAGGTTTCTCTCCAGACAAAGTTTGCAGAGGAGAAGGCACATATTCAACAAGAAAAGGAACGGTTGCTTGCAAAACAACTCGAAGTGAAAGAAGAAGTCAACGTAGCACTTCGACCTGTGATGGGCTTAGATCCAAAGGCAGAAGACCGAGTCGAGCATCAAGTAGAGCAACTTGTAGAAGCTAACCAATAGCTACAACAAAGAATAACAAACTTAGAGATCTGCACAGTGCCTGACACCCTGGAAGATGTGAGGGATCAAAGAGATGCAACTGCTCGAAGCTTAGTTGAGAGAATAAAGGCCCTTGACATGGAATTTAAACAACTAAGTGATTGCAATTCCTAGACTTATGAGCGACTCACTGAGAATCCAGAACTAAAGGCACTGGAGTTACAACTCCAGGAGGTGAAGCAGCAAGCAGAAACAATACAGCCACAGTTGAAGCCCCTATCAGTTGTCGAAAGGATGAAGCGATCCCAAGAGCAATGCACTTCTCAATAGTGGGTCCACACCATTCATATCAGAGTCATGGAAGTGAATCAGAGGCTCCAACCTATACATGATGAGGCTTGCTAAGTGTTCTCAGAGATCAAAGGACGAGGAGAAGAACTAGAGCAAGTCGTCACTGTAGCTGAACAACTCTTAGAGGGACCTGTTAACGAAGCTATTATCCAAGAGTTCGCTAAGCAGGAGGCCATGGCACAACAACAAGTCGAAGCAGCTCGAGCCAAGCTCGAGGCATTTGAGGCAAAATTACCCAGATTAGAGTGACTCGGGACGAGTCACAGGTGAGTGTTGGGGGCTTGTTGGCCCTTGACCAAGTTTTGAGGATCCTTGGTCATGTTTGACCTATTTTTGGGACTTCGACAGGCTGTCGAAGGTAGAGCGCAAGACGAAGCGGATATCGCGGGATCTTGGTCCCTTTTTTAGGGAATTTTTGGGTTTTGGGCTTATGTAATGGGTATGGGGATGTCGGCCCATGGGTTTACCCAATCTTAGGCCTATTTTGTAATATATAAATAGAAGTCTAGGCAATGTAAGAAGTGGTGAATAGTGACTAGTAGTGACTAGTCAGTTGCAAGTGTGCTACATGCTAAGTGCTAAGTGCTAAGTGGTAATTTCTTTGTGCATACTGTGTGAGGCTTGCAGAGCTAAGTGCAAGTGATTGTAAGAGACTATGGAAGGCTTTGTGCTATAACTCAAGGAAGGAGGATCTAGCGAGGTGCACAGATCTCTTGTCCTCTACGGAGTTGATTTTGAGGCTTTGTGCATGTAAAAATATTAAAGGAAGCTAATGAAGAAGATGAAGAGTTGGTGGACGTAGCCCCAGGGTGGGGGTGAACCACGTATATCCTGTGTTGTGAATGCTTTGTGCTTTTTGGATGTTCTTTGTTTATGTGGTTCAATGCTTAGTGCGATGTTATATGATAGATGAATCTGATATGATAGATTAGTGTTGAATAATGTGAATGAATGTTAGATCTAATCTATATTGGTATGATTAGTGCTTGAATCTATTGAATCTATGTGAATATTGAGCTGATTTGTTGTTAGGTTTTAGCTGCATTGTAAACTAAGACAAAATATTGATGAATCATAATTGCAAAGTGCTTTGTTAAGGTGTTAAAATCACAGATCTGTGTCCTAGCTAAGGTTGCATACATCTGAGTCCTGCAACCACCCCTGCCTCTACCTCGGGTGAGACTTCATTTGCTTTGCAGGTGTTGCCGAAAGGGTCGGTAGTTAGGGTTTTGTTGGTGCGTTGTTGTAGTGTTGAACCTTGGGTCTGCCCCTATGCCAACAATAGTGACATTGTTATTTCCCGATAAAGTAGGAAGATGTTCTTTGAATTTAGGCAGTGGACGAGTAGCAGGTGCTAGTTTGAGAGGAGAGGACACATGCCACGGTGTGGTTATGGCATCTTCTTCAAACTGAAAAAGCCCATACCTTTTAATAACCTTGGTGGGGTTTGTTTTAGATTGGACAGGGATATGGTGGTGATATAAGCTACCAATCACTGACGAAGATGAATATTGAGAAGAGGAAGCACATCCCCTACCACCAGAGCGACCACTAGATTCCATCTTGTGGATGATAGATGAGGGAAAGAAAAACGAACTGGATGAATCAGACAAGGTTCTCCTTAGAGCACTTTGTTGGGCGGATAACACAACATTCCTTCTTCCTATTTTAGCAATAGGATTAATTTCAGGTGATAAGCCTCTTCTTCTTCTAGAAGCACGAGAGTCTAAGGACATGAAAGAAAGGCCAAAACCGAAGAAACAAGAAGGTTACTATTGATTTCTAGGTTGCCTATGTCTAGATTCCAAACGTTCTTGGGCACTAATATCTCGTTCAATTCCTGCCCATGAATGATTAAGCTCAACACGGGTATTGGCAGTGTCTAAAATGGTGTTAAATAGATTCAAAGCAATGTTGGTATGATCTTGAAGACCGGGCTCAATATTGGGTTGCCTTGTAACAGGCACAATCATTAAGAAAAAAAAACAGTCAAAGAATCAATATCATAAAAATAGATGGAGTATAAAAATTAACCAGAGAGATATTAAAGATCTCCCCAGTATGGTCACCAAATAAATGTTGAGGAAAAGATATGAAATGATCTTACTCAAGCATTTTCAGATTCTGCTTGGATAAATAAAAATAGACGGGAATATCACCCTATGTTTATAGCCATCAAAAATAAAATCCTAACTCGCAAGTATTGATTACAAGTGCTTAGGCTAGTTTTTTTCGCAATTAAAAGCTTGCTGGAAAATTCATTTTAATATGATTTTCTGAATATAACAGTTGTTGAAATAAATGTAGAAACAGAAGTAAAGACACCAAGATGATAATTAAAACAGATGAGACATAAAACAATCCTTTATTTCATTCCAATTTACCAAAAAGTCATTCTTTTTACAAAATTTCATGCAGAAATTTCAGACCAAAGTCAAACTTAGACATCCCCGATGGAACATACAAAAGGACCTTTGACAGAAACTCAAAAACTAAACTCTAAAAGATGGATCAAATTGCCACAGATTGTTTTCCACTCGACTCTGAACAATAGCCTTTGTCAGTCATGAAAACTAATTCACAAACAAACAAGTCTACACAGACTATCAAAGAAAGATCAACACCTCTGAAAAACAAGTGTCTGAATGATGTAATTCAGCCATGAATCTTGTTGTCTACAATAAGACCCTACTATCATAAAAATAATTAGGCTTGTGATAAATTAAGGAATGAATGAAAACTGAACTATCTCAGCATAAACTCAAAGAGCAAACCTTAATATGCTTCTCCTTCTATCCTCCTCTTGTTCCTCCCTTTCCTTTTCCCTTTAAGCAATTTAGAATTGGTTGAAGTAGTTGAACTACCTCATTTGTTAAGTTAACTAAAGACTCAACCAACTTTTTAGTTAAGGGGGAAAATTAATAATCATAATAAGGTTTATAAATAAATAATAACTAGTAGGTGGGACCCCCTTATGACTCCCTTTATCTATTAACAATTATAACATAACTAGTTAATTAAGCAAAAAACCCCTCCTCGTGACTCCCATCATCACATTTATATTTGACAATTATCACGTTGATATTTAAAATCATTTTCAAAATATATTACCAATATATCCCAAAGAAACCTGTTGTCCAAATATCTGAAGTCAATTGTTCTCACCAATAGACACATAAATAAAATTTAAAATCCATATTTTCCAGTATGTGAGGCAATCCTTCCTTCATTATTGCTATCACCTTTTAAATTCTCTGAATTTTCCTTAGGTTGTGTGAAGCCTTTAGGCCTAATCTTGTTGATCACATGAGAAAAATCGTCCCTCTGTTGCATGCGGAAGGACACTGATTTATCAGAATCATTTGAAGACGAGAAAGGGGTAGTAGTGGCTTTCCCTTTGACAATACATTGTATATTCCACAACAACCTGTAGAAGAGTTTTGTTCTTCTCATTTATCCATTTAATATTTTAAATCAATTCCCAAATGAATAGACAACCACTTAATTCCACTCTGTTCAACATAAAAACTCAACCACCTTCCATCAACACAGACACAAAAATCATGCCCGATTTTATCCCTCAATTAAATTGTAACGAGACCATACTGCCACAACACCTGTGCTTATCTCTATTAAGATATATGATATTCATACATAGTGGGCTGTCAAACACAACGATTCATAATTCAATTGAAAAGATCCTAACTTGTCATTTAACCACACAGACAACAATCACCATTTCAATTCATATGATGCTTAGGGATACATAGACCACTTAACAAAACGCAAGAGATTTTCAGTGACTGTACAGGCTCAATAATTCTGAATCTAAACATCCACAATATTGGTCTATCGATCCAATACAATGGGGCAACAACATCATGCCCGATCTCATAACACAATCGATCAAATTGCAACAAAACTATATTTAAAAACCCGTGACCCTCTTTGATGGCGCAATCAAATCTTAACTATAACATAGACAGTGGGTGACTGTTCCATAATTTCCACGATTGCAATACTCCATACTACAATTTAAAACAATTAGTCACAACAATCATTAACTCAACTTAACATGCTATAGAGAAGCCACACATACCCATGCATCATGCACGAAGCATCGTTGTGCATTAATCAATTGTAAACTAATGTTGGGTTAACAATTCAACAATTATAATGTAGGAGACAACGACTATGCATTCAATCCAATTCTCCAATCAACCAAATTACAATGTTGAGTTTATCAATTTGATTGTCATAATAACCAGTGCAGTGACTAAATCTCAAAACCAACACCATTATCAACATAATCAACAGAGACGAGCCAGAAACCGAACATTGTTGACAATACACCAACAACTCATAACAATCAACAATATACCCAACAGGCCATAACGGTTCCCTCTATCAAAACCTGGGCTTGAGAAAACAAGGGTTTGCTCTATGGACCAACATAGGGAGATTATATCCGACCCCCAACACTGGGTGAGAACCTCCAAGACCAATGGTGCACACACAGGGTGTACCACAAATAACTTTCCAGACAGGGTGACAATTCCCATGATATGAGAGATTATGAACATAAGATCAAGGTTTTGTTCTAGTCCTGTAACAACACTTAGAACACACAAGGTATAACCCTTGTTGTTTTCCCAATTGACCAACTAACAATGCTGAGATATAAAAAATCCGAGAAAAGGAATATAACCCACTGCGCAACCATTAGTAGCATGAACAAACCATACCCAAGTGAAACAGTGCGCAGGGACACAAGGCGTTTTAAAACCCAGTAATCCCAGAACAACAAATGACTGGGTATGGTGATACAAATGTGTGGAGACAACCATCCATTCTAGACCAAATGAAACCCTCCAACTAAAATCAACAAGGATGACAGAGATCCCTCATGGCTGCTAACACTCAGAAAGACCAATAACATTGTGACTTCAAGTATTAATGCAATGAAACCACCAATGATTCATCCCAGAAAAATATCACAAATTTACACAATTGCTAGACTTAAGGAAAGCACAAACCCATACATCCTGAGCCAATTTCTATTTCATAACCAAAGAAAATTCATGGATGGTGAAAAGAAATACCTGTAACCAAGAGAACCTAAAAAAAATGTGAGCTTGGTCAAGCGGTTCTTTCTCTGCTTGAAAGTGTTAAGAACCAAATATTAATATAGCATAGAAAAACCTCAGAAAAAAGTACTCAACGCCTTGGAAAAGAGATAATTTCAGATAATAAGCCTCTTCAAGGGGGCAACCTCTTTTTACCCCACTTAAATGTTCAAGTACAATATGATTCAAGATGAAAATGTCTCCTTGGTATATATAGGAGACTAGGAGGTATAATTACAACTAATGGCCTAAAGCCGACATAAATAAAATAATATTACTAATATAATATGCCCCAATTAAGGGGT
>JZKD02S0294232.1:34470-57462 GCA_000966675.3 Picea glauca | reverse complement strand
CTGGATATGTGTCTGTTCAATATATTATTATTATTTATGGCCGACTTCTTCTCTTAGAGGCTAATAACCTAATATAAATTATCTTCTTGAGCCAACAAGACTTCTAGGGTTATTATCCAACTCATTAGGGTTTTCTCTTACTTTCCGGAGTCTTCTATTCTCGTTAGGTTCACACGTGGAGGTAAATACCTCTCGCAACTACCATAATATTAATACTCTGGACGTTAGAGGATGTCGATGGCATCAATGGATCTCCTTGGACTCGGGATCGATTAAGGGAGTGGACTGTTATGGTTTGAATTTTTTTGATATTCCAGATGTGACATATGACTAGATATTATGATGTTGATTGTTATCGCTGACACGTTTCGTTGGTGGATGCAGGCTGACGGTAGCTTGCTAGCCAGACTCACACGAGGAGTAAACGGGTCATGCATGACAACTAGAGACACTGAGAGAGAAGTGTGGCAGCAGCCCTACCACAGCCTACTATCACTCTCATTGTGGCTCGAACTGTAGGTTAACGATTACCTAGTTCAAGATATCCACGATGTCGTGAGAACAGACTATGACAGTTGCTCATGACGATTCTAAGGGGCGCGCAATAAGGCAGGGTCCTTATTCCTTAGAGGCCCTTAGTCTCCAACAAGGTCGTCTGACAGAGTATTGACTCCAGGGGTTTGACGTCTACCAAAATCAGTCAAAAGCCGAGTGGCACCCTTGGAGCACATAGTGCATATTGAAGGGCACATTGCACAAATAAAGTAGGAATGCAAGCGAGTGGCACCCTTGGATCACGTAGTGCATCTTGAATGGCACATCGAGATTTTAACTCTGGTAAGCTAATAAACCTAGTACCTTGAAAACTATGCCTCCTTACGACTTGATCAGCCTTAAAATGAATGATGGTACGAGTACAGTTTAATAACAATTTTTTCCCTTAAGAATTGTCGCCAAGCCTAGTGAATTTAAAACCTAGGTCTAAGTAGAATATGTGAACAAAAAAAAAAAACTAAATGGACATGTAACCAGAAGGGGGTAAAGAAAATCCAAGAATTAATAATTAAAGTAAAATTTTAATGAAGGTTTAATTATTAAAAGGGTAAATTGTTGTTTTTGTCTAAACTTGCTAATTCTGAACTTAGTTAAAAAGGGGAACTTAAATAAAAAGGAGAATGTCTAACTTAGTAGGGAATATAGCCTTTGGAACTTTCTATTTGTGAACTCAACTAGGATTTAAGTAAGGCGTAATTCATTTAAGAAATGTAAGGGAATAAAGGGACATAGAGGCACATTTTTAGGAACATTTTTAGGTGGGTGAGGGAAATAGGTAAATGGGTTTATCCTAATTAAAATTTTAATAAAAAGAATCTAATGAGGGTTTGGGCAAGAATCGCTAAGAAAACTCTATAAAAAGGATGGCGGAAGAGGAGTATGGATCACATCTGATATGCGTAAGGTTACGCTGCCGAAATACTGATTTTTTTTTGTGGGATTTGGGATACCCAGCTCATATAACGAGTGGTAGATCGACCTTGCGAGGCAAGTTGGGAGCTAGCATTCTCTGGTATTGTGTGCGTGACCCCTTTGTGGCTCGGGGGTCTCAGGGGGAAGAAGAGTACCCCTAGAGTTGGCTGGGAGGTACTAGCGAGGTCTCAGCGGTTAGCAAGTGGAAGCTAGATGGAGCGCAAGCGCAGGACAATGACTTCGGATTCTTTGCCTTCGGTTACGGTATGCATGTGTAATTTTCATTGTAAAAGTTGTTAGATTTTCTATGTATGCATATCGATATTGACATTTATGGTATTGAGTTTCTGGAATAGAGATGCTAAATTATAATTAAGTTGAAGTAGATTCCCTCTTATATTGAGTCATGTTGTAAATTTGATTAGAAATCAAATTTCCGTTGCAATATTGGTTAAGAATATAATCTCATTGCATTTGCATGACAGTTAGTTTGTAATTTAGTTAAGAATCATTGAATGTATTTTCCTGCCTCTGATTCCATTATTTATATATTATAATCCTACCACAATATTGGTAAGAAATTTTTCCATGCCTTGAATTAGATCCTTGTAGTATCCACAACAAGGAAGCCTCCTCGAACCAATAAGATGTTCTTGAGGCCCTACAGATTTTTTCTTCTTGTTGTTTCTTCATTTGCTATCCTGTACACTGTTATTCGTGCCTTACCCTCGGCACAGAGCTTCCTTCCCGCAACTTTACACTCAGACCCCCTTTTGGCGTCTAGAACCTCTGCGTTGGGGTTCATTTTTCCCTCAGACTCATCATGCCCAGGACAAATTTTACCGTTGGACTGATTCCTTCGTTTCACCCATTTTAAAGGATCCTAAGTTTTGTTTTTTTTTCGTGACATAAATAAAAGTTGAAGAAGAAGTTAGACCTTTTTCAATGAATCTTAGTCAGAGAGAAGGGCCACATCCAGGAACCATAACCTCTAGAGGATCTCTAAATGGTAAAACAAGAGAAACTATGAGATGAAAGTTCGTACTAATCAGATCCAAAGTTAAGGTTAAGAGTATATGATTTAACCCTTTTTCAGCTCGTAGGACACTATCCTACATCCCCCTAGAAGCCCGAATCTTCCCTTAGCCTCAAGTTTGGTGTGGACTCGGAGAACTAGTTGACTATATGTCCTCCACACCGCGTTACCAGATTCCTTAGGTACAACGCCCAGCGCCATCCTCCAACTAGTTCTTCTCTACTAGTTTTCACCCAACATCCATAGGTCGCACACTGTAAAAGAACTAGTGTTGCCCTTCAGGTAACCCGTGCTTAGTCATACATTTACCTCCTTAGTTGGTATGCTTCCCCATTAGCATGTGTGGGTGGGAGAATGGTTTGGAACCATTGGATCATTGGATGCCATATTCTTTTTAAAATTTAAGAACAGTGATAATGCGTCCAGAGAATCGGCGACTGAGACTACTTGTTGCGTTCCCTCCCTGGTGTTGACATTTCTTCCTCAGAGCTTATAGCCATCTACCTCTGCACCTAGATTGAATGGGTCCTTCTACGATGTCCGTATCTCGGTGATACTTTAACCTTGGCATCAACGTTTTTGTATCCCTTCCTGATGTGCTCTGGTGCATGCTCAACGTTTTCGGGGGCGCTGATCCCAGCGCTCTTCCCGTTTTTGTCAGTTTATTTTAGGATTAGGTTTGGGTAGAGATGCTAGATTTATTTTGGCAGATTGTTGGTTGAACTCAGCGTGATTCAATTTCGTTGATTTAGATTTGGTTGGGCAGCTAGTTTAAAAAAAAAAAATCTATCGTTTTCACTACAGGCACTAAGTTAAGGAGCCTGTGAAAAAAGGCAGTTAATTAATTAGAACTGTGATTATTATTACAACACAGATCATTATTATTGGGTTAGAATCTCTCGGTCCCACTAATCTCTTTTTCCCCAAAAAAACCTTGTTAGCTAGGTTGTTGGGTTTATAATTTCCCCAATGAACCTCAAATAATTTATGAAGTCTCTTTATGCCCCTCTTCCAGCAGTTGGTTGTGCTTAATTGTTGACCTTGCTTGGGACTTTTTTGTCCTTCCTCCCTTAGGCATCATCTTCTTTGGACTTTTCGTTTGGCATCGACTTAACTTGAAATAAGTAGTTTGTAGTGCATTTTTTTCTTGTTGTAATATACTAGTTCTGCGAATAACAATAGTAAATTGCGCGTAAGATTCTCATAATCACTTGCACATTATAACTTTAATTATAACCGTAATATTCTTATAGAAGTGAAAGGTAATTATCATCAATTAAATTATAGAGGTTATAGTTGTGAGATTCTTGATCTTAATGTAAGCTAACTTTCAAATACCATTAAATTATAGTTGTTAATGTAGTTGACCTTTATATAAAATGCTTCAGAGGTGGCTATAGCGCTAGCTAGAGGGATGTGTGTTGTAGTAGATCCTTATGACGCGCCTTGAATAATGATATTTATGACTAAAAGTGACTCTATCGCTAGCGCGTTGTTGGAAACGTTAATGTGTGATTGACACCGTATTAGAACCCTTGCACTATTAAATTTAACTAATAACTTATGTTGCGCCATGAATTTATTATGATTGTGACTAGTTGTGTCATTAGATTTCTTGCGCCTTGTAGATAAAATGATTGATTAATTTGTGTTCTAATGCACCAATAAATATTGATGATGTTGGATTGATTTTGAACTAGATTATTAATGAGTTGTTAACTAAAATTGATGTTTGATTGTCAGCAGTATTGATTACCCTCGCCCATGGTTAATTGATGTTAGGATGATGGAATGAATTTTTAGTCGATCGTTGATGTTGCGTTTAGCTTAGTCATCTTGGTTGATTGTGTCGAGGGGGGATGTAGACACCTCCTTGTTCCTCAGAACAGTTGTCAGCCTTAAGAACTTAAATGGTCAAAATCGATGGGAACCTAGGCTTGAGCATTGCTTATGTGTCCTGGAGGTCCTAACCATGCAGGGTAGGATGGGTGGGTAGTCAGTTATTTTCTTTATCTGAGTAAATGTTCATAAATTGCTCCAAGATTCATGATGTGCTAATATGCTATGTTTTTCATGTTTATGCACTGCATGAAAATTTTCAATAGACATCGTCGAGATGTGTTGATATGACTTATTGTTGATGTTATTGTTCTCTAGTAAAAAAAATAAAAAATTAAGTTGAACGTCGTTGTGTCGTAACGGTTGGGGACGTTACATATGGTATCAGAGTCTGTTCGACCCATGACTTGGGATCATTACGGCTTCCATTGATTAGATACTTGATTATAAAATGTCACTAATTAAATTGATTTGTATTCGTGCAGGTAATCATGGTCAGAGGATGTCGCGGAGAAAGACAAGGTGTTAGGGGAGGAGGCGCAACGCCTCCAGTAGCATCCACGCCCGAGGGGTCTAACCCCAAAGGAGAAGAACAAGTTGTCTAAGAAGAACATATAGTTGTGGGACATGTGTTTGGGTTGATGAGGTCCTTCCAGAGGATGTCAGAGGCCCTGATCAATCGTTTGGATAGAGATGAGGCCAGGGTGTCGGCACCTCCTAAGGTTCCACCACGCGCCCCGGCCGGTACTGGTAGCTTTCACTGCGAACTCGAGAAGGTCAAATTTCCTGAGTTCTTTGGTGCCCTAGACGGCGCAGCCGCCAAGGCATGGTTGGAGAATATGGTGATGTGCTTTTCACTTCACAACTATACCTCCAACATGAAGGTCTACATGGCAGTCTTTCAACTGAAGGGGAGCGCTCTTCTATGGTGGAAGACGCTTCTGCCACAATTGAACATGGTTGTTGAAGATGTGTCATGGGAACTGTTCGAGGAACGGTTATGGGAGAGGTATCTGTATGAGTAATTCATTGAGTGTGAATTCAACGAGTTTAACGCCTTACAACAGGGCGGTCGTACGATGCCCGAGTATGAGGCTCGTTTCATGGAGTTGCTTTGATATGCTCCCCACCTAAATACCAAGAAACTTAAGGTCAACAAGTTTGTGTCTGGACTTAATGTCAGCATTTGTGAAAAAGTGAGGATTAAGATGCCTCAAACCTTGCACGATGTTGTCCAGAAGGTCCACATAGCAGAGGAGGAGCTCATCAACGGGAGTCAGAGTAGGAATCCGGCGAGACCGACAGGACCGGCAACATCTGGTGCACAGTAGCATCAGACACCAGTTAGACATCCATCGGGGTATCGAGGCACTCCGAGAGGATACACCTTCACTACACCTCGGTGACTAACACCTCAGCAGCAGAATCCTCACAGAGGACCACAACACTACTAGCAGCGTCGACCGCAGCAGCAGCAGTTTAGGCATGTTCAGTGGAACAAACCAGGGTTCTAGGCCAGTGGGTCGTCAGCTTCTACTTCAGGTACCAGGAGTATTGGACCGAAGATCGGGTGCTAGACATGTGGAGATCTACATTACCAGCATGAGTGCCCATTTGAGAGGGCCAAAGCAGCCGGATCAGCCAGGCCCACTACCGTGGGAGATTTTGGCAAGGCCCATCGAATTCATGCAGTGGTTCATAACCGTTAGGAAGAGCACCAGTCAACTGTACTTGAAACGTCAGGTATCATTGTTGACCAGACCCTTAGTATTTTGATAGATCCAAGTTCTACAGAGAGTTTTATTTTTAGTGCAGCGCTAAAAAGAATTAAGATGAAGGCAGTCAAATAGGACGAGTTTAGATTTGTAGAAATGGTTTCGAGAGCCAAACATCAATTTGGAGGGAAGGTTATGAGTTGTAACCTTAACTTGGGATATTTTGTCACAAGGGCCAACCTGTATGTCACGATCTTAGGGTAATGTGATATCATGATTGGTATGGATTGGTTGGAATCACATTAGGTGATACTCAACTGTAAGACGAAACAGTTGATCTTGGTCAATGACAAGGGACAGAGATGCATGATTGTAGGTCAGAACCAGGGAGTTTCCCTAAGGTTCATCTCTTCCCTACAGCTATGGAAGAACATGTGCAAGGGATGCAAGGTATATGCAATCCTTACGTTAAACGAAAAGGGCGTGGCAGAAGGCCTAGAAAACCTTATGGTAGTGCGAGAGTTTGTAGACATCTTCCTAGAGGAGTTACCAGGGATGTCGCCGAAGAGGGATTTGGAATTTACCATCAACCTAAAACCAAGAGCTGAACCAATAGTGAGAATGCCTTATCGAATGTCAACCCATGAGTTACATGATTTGAAAATGCAACTGAAGGAGTTGTTGGACCTGGGACTTATACGTCCAAGTGTGTCACTGTGGGGTGCGCCTGTTATTTTCATATGGAAGAAGGATGGGTCGTGGAGACTCAGCATTTACTACCATCAATTGAACAAGGAAACGAGCAAGAACTAGTATATGTTGCCAAGGATTGACTATCTGTTTGATAAAATGAAAGGCACAACGGTGTTTCGAAGACCGACTTGAGATCAGGTATCACCAGTTACGGATCAAGGAGGACAACATCCCTAAGACCACATTTAAGATGAGGTTTGGACATTACGATTTTATTGTCTTACCATTTGGACTGACAATATCCCCTGGGGTATTTATGAGTTTGATGAACAGGGTGCTCCGCGAATATTTGGACAAGTTCGTCCAAGTATTCATTAACGATATTTTGATATATTCTCGGACGATGGAAGAGCATAACGAACACTTGCGCTTGGTATTACAATGTCTATGAGAGAACAAATTGTTTGGGAAACTGTCGAAATGCTCATTTTATCAATCGAAGATTCATTATTTATGGCATGTCATCTTCGGCAAAGGCATCATGGTGGATCCCATGAAGGTCGAGGATATTATGGAAGGGCATGCGCAAATGAATGTCCCAGAAGTGTGTAGCTTCATGGGTTTAGCAGGATATTATCGATGGTTTGTTGAGGGTTTTTCGAAGATAGCAAATCTGACTATGGAATTGCAGAAGAAGAACAAGAAGTTTGTTTGGACCGAGAAATGCGTGGAATCATTTCGGAGGCTCAAGGAGTTGTTGAAGACAACGCCGATACTAAAGGTCCCTGACATGGACAAGGACTTCTTAGTATGCACTGACACATCCAAGGAAGCCTTAGGCAGAGTCTTGATGCAAGACAGTCGAGTGATCGCTTACATCTCGAGAAGGTTGAGAATGCATGAGGAGAACTATGCGACACACGATTTGGAGTTGTTATCCATTGTATATTCCTTAAGGGTATGGAGACACTACCTTATTGAATGAAAATTTGAACTAAAAACTGACCACTATGGTTTACAACACATCTTTACGCAAAGCGACCTGAACGCGCGACAAAGGCCTTGGTCGGAATTGTTTAGCGAGTACAATTTTGAGATTACTTACATAAAGGGAATAATGAACAGAGTGGTTGATGTGTTGAGTTGGATACCACGCATATTTTCGGTGATGCCTCTTCAGAGGAATCTACGTGAAAATATTCTAACTTTACAGCGCGACGATGACTGGTACAAAGAGGTCAAGGATTTTATCGAACAAAAAACAATGATGGTGCCAAACTTTGAGGGGTTTACTGTGGACAATGACGAATTATTGAGATTTAATAATAGGATTTACATACCGCCCAACGACGAGTTGAGGATTTTAATCCTAACGAGCCTCATAGAGCAGTGTACATGGCTCATCCAGTAGTCACGAAGATGAGGGAAGACCTTAAACCCCTAATCTTATGGAAAGGAATGAAGGCGTACATAGTCAACTTCATGGAAAGATGTCTAGAATGTCAGCAGGTGAAGGCTGAAAATAGACATCCGAAAGGATTACTACAGTCACACGCTATTACGAAATCGAAATGGGAGGCCATTTCGATGGATTTCATTGTTGGATTGCCCCTGATGGCAAGGAGACACGACTCGATTTTTGTAGTAGTCGACACTCTGACGAAGAGTGCCCATTTTATTCCGGTGTGTACGACGTATCAAGCTCCTGACATAGCTAGATTTTCCATCATTGATATTGTGAGGTTGCATGGTGTGCCTAAGAGGATTATATCTGATCAAGGATCGATGTTGATAGGATGATTTTGGACTAGTTTTCAAGAGGCCTTGGGAACCCAACTTAACTTTAGTACCGTGTATCACCTGGAGACAGACGGGCAGACTGAACGAACAAACCAAATCTTGGAGGATATGTTGTGTATGTACATGATGGACCAACAGAAGCATTGGGAAGAGTTCTTGCCACTGGTGGAGTTTGCATACAACAACAGCTATCAAGTCACCATTAATATGGTGCCATTCGAGTTTCTTTATGGGAGACCGTGTCGAACGCCTTTGAGTTGGGATCAGCTTGAGGATAGGGTCCTGGTGGGGCCAGAAGCGATCCAAGAGATGGAAGATCAAATGCAAACAATAATACAAAGGATCAAGGAAGCGTAGGATTGAAAGAAGAGTTATGTCGATGTGCATCGTGTCAACCATAGTTATGAAGTTGGCGATTGATTATTCTTATGAAGTTCGATCAAGTTTGGAAAGGGAGCTAAACTCTCTCCTAGGTTCATGGGACCTTTCGAGATTGTGGAAAGAAAGGGGCTCGTGGCTTATCGACTAGCCTTGCCTGATTCTTTGAGGCATATGCACGATGTTTTTCACGTATCTGTTTTGAGACATTATGTTAGTGATACTACAGATGTGATTGACATGAGTTCCTTGCAGGTATCGGACGAGGGTGCGCTCACGGCAGAGCCCATCCGCATTCTGGACCATCGCATTCGATAGCTGCGATGATGAACAGTAGATCAGGTCAAGTTCCAGTGGGACAACTATAGTCCGTACTCGGCGACCTGGGAGGATGCATATGAAATGCATCAGCAGTTTCCATTTTTGTTTGATATCTAGACATATTGATATTGTTAGACACTTTATTTCAACAATTATATACTTGAAACTTCGGGACGAAGTTTAAAACAAGAGGGGGTGTATGTAACATCCCTCTCTTGTGCACATTGATCGAACTTATTCTTTGAGGACACTTGTGTGCAAGTAATACGGTTCATTATACGATGGGTTGTTTTGATTATGATTATGAAATGTTGTGGATATGATGATATGTTATTTTGCTATATTTATATCAACATGTGTTATTGACTGGTTTCTCCTGAGTGTACAGGACTCTCGACATTAGAGGATGTCGATGGAATTGATGGATATCCTTGGACTCTGGATCGAGTCAGGGAGTGGACTGTTATGGTTTGAATGTTTTTTATATTACAGATGTGACATATGACTAGATATTATGATGTTGATTGTTATTGTTGACACGTTTCGTTGGCGGATTCAGGTTGACGGTAGCTTGCTAACCAGAATCACATTAGGAGTAAAGGGGTCATGCACAAAAACCAGAGACACTGAGGGAAAGGTGTGGCAGTAGCCCTGCCACAGCCTACCATCACTCTTGTCGTGGATCAAATTGTAGGTTAACGATTACCTAGTTCGAGAGATCCACGATGTTGTGAGGGTAGACTGTGACAAACACTCATGATGATTCTAAAGGGCGCGCAATAAGGCATGGTCCTTATTCCTTAGAGGCCCTTAGTCTCCCACAAGGTGTCCTGATGGAGTATTGACTCCAGGGGTTTGACTTCTACCAAAATTAGTCAAAAGGCGAGTGGCACCCTTGGAGCATGTAGTGCGTCTTGAAGGGAACGTCGCGCAAATAAAATAGGAATGCAAGCGAGTGGCACCCTTGGAGAACATAGTGCATCTTGAAGGGCACGTCGCAATTTTGACTCTAGTAAGTTAATAAACCTAGTACATTGAAAACTATGCATCCTTAGGATCTGGTCAGCCTTAAAATGAATGATGGTATGAGTACAGTTTAATAACATTTTTTTCCCTTAAGAACTATCGCCAAGCCTAGTGAATTTAAAACTTAGGTCTAAGTAGAATATGTGAAAAAAAAAAAATCTAAATGGACATGTAACAAGAAGGGGGTAAAGAAAATTCAAGCATTAATAATTAAAGTAAAATTTTAATGAAGGTTTAATTATTAAAAGGGTAAATTGTTGTTTTTGTCTAAACTTGCTAATTATGAAATTAGTTAAAAAGGGGAACTTAAAGAAAAGGGGGAATGTCTAACTTAGTAGGGAATCTAACCTTTGGAACTTTCTATTTGTGAACTCTGCTAGGCTTTAAGTAAGGCGTAATTCATTTAAGAAATGTAAGGGAATAAAGGGACACCGAGGAGTGTTTTTAGGAACACTTTTAGGTGGGTGAGGGAAATAGGAAAATTTAATTAATTAATTAATTTTATGGTGCAACGAAGGGATTGAGTGACATGTGTATGGGGGAGGTTTACCCTAATTAAAATTTTAATAAAAAGAATCTAATGGAGGTTTGGGAAAGAATCACTAAGAATAATCTATAAAAGGGATGGTGGAGGAGGAGTATGGATCACGTCTGGTATGGGTAAGGTTACGCTGTCAGAATTTATCTTCTGATCAAATTTTTCTTGTGGGAGTTGGGATACCCAACTTGGATAACGAATGGTAGCTCAACCTTGCGAGGCGAGCTAGGAGCTAACATTCTCTAGTATTGTGTGTGTGACACCTTTGTGGCTCGGGGGGCTCAGGGGGAAGAAGAGTACCCCTAGCATTGGTTGGAGGTATCGGTGAGGTTTCAATTGTTAGCAAGTGGGAGATGGACGAAGCACAAGCACAGGACAATGACTTCGGATTCTCCGCCTTCAGTTACAATACGCAGGTGTAATTTGCATTGTAAGAGTTGTTAGATTTTCTGTGTATGCATATCGATATTGACAATTATGGTATTGAGTTTCTGGAATAGAGATGGTAAATTATAAAGTTGAAGTAGATTCCCTCTTATATTGAGTCTTGTTGCACATTTGATTAGAAATAAAATTTCCATTGCAATATTGGTTAAGAATATAATCTTGTTGCATTTGCATGATAGTTAGTTTGTAATTCAATTAAAAATCATTGAATGTATTTTCCTGCCTCTGATTCCATTATTTAGATATTATAATCCTACCACAATATTGGTGAGAAATTTTGTCAGGCCTTGAATTAGATCCTTTTAGTATCCAAAACAAGGAAGCCTCCTCGAACCAGTGAGACTTTCTTGAGGCCCTACTGATTTTTTCTTCTTCTTGTTTCTTCGTTTGCTATCCTGTAGACTATTATTCGTGCCTTACCCTCAACGCATACCTTCCTCCCTGCTCGTTTACACTTAGACCCCCTTTTGGCGCCTAGAACCTCTGTGTTGGGGTTCATTTTTCCCTCAGACTCATCGTGCCTAGGACAAATTTTATCATTGGACTGATTCCTTCGTTTCACCCAGTTGAAAGGATCCTAAGTTTTGTTTTTTTTTCCAAACAGAAATAGAATTTGAAGAAGAAGTTAGACCTTTTTTGGCAAATCTTAGTCAAAGAGAAGGGCCATATCTAGGAACCATAACCTCTGGCAGATCTCTAAATGGTAACGCATGAGAAACTCTGAGATCAAAGGTCAGACTGCTCGGATCCAAAGTTAAGGTTAGGAGTATATGATTTAACCCTTTTTTAGCCCGCAGGACACTATCCTACATCCCCCTAGAAGCCTAAGTCTTCCCTTAGCCTCAAGTTTGGAGTGGACTGGGAGAACCAGTCAACTAGATGTCCTCCTCACCATGTTACCAGATTCCTTAGGGACACCACCCAACACCATACTCCGAATGAGACGAGGAGTTTTTCTTTTCTAGTTTTCACCCAACGTCCACAGGTCGCACGTTGTAAAAGAACTAGTGTTTCCCTTCAAGTAACTCGTGATTAGTCATACCTTTACCTCCTTAGCTGGTATGTTTCCCCTTTAGCGTGTGTGGGTGGGAGAATGGTTGGGAACCGTCGGATCATTGGATGCCATATTATTTTTAAAATTTAAGAACAGTGATAACGTGTCCAGAGAATCAGCGACCGAGACTACTCGTTGCGTCCCCTCCCTGGTGTCGACATTTCTTCCTCGGATCTCGTATCCATCTACCTATGTGCCTAGACTGACTGGGTCCTTCTGCGATGTCTTTATCTCAGTGATTCTTTTACCTTGGCATCAACGTTTTCGTATCCCTTCCTATTGTGCTCTGGTGTGTGCTCAGCGTTTTCAGGGGCGTTGATCCTAGCTCTCTTCCCATTTTTTTCAGTTTATTTTAGGATCAGGTTTGGGTAGAGACGATATATTTATTTTGGTAGATTGTTGGTTGAACTCGGCATGATTCAATTCCGTTGATTTAGATTTGGTTGGGAAGTTGGTTTAAATTATTTTTTCAATTGTTTTCACCACAGGTACTAAGTTAAGGAGCCCGTGGAAAAAGGCAGTTAATTAATTAGAATTGTGATTATTATTACAACACAAATCATTGTTATTGGGTCAGAAGCTCTCATTCCCACCAATCTCTTTTTCCACAAATAACCTTGTTACCTAGGTGGTTGGATTTATAATTTCCCCAAGGAACCTCAAATAATTTATGAAGTCTCTTTACGCCCCTCTTCCAGCAGTGGGTTTTGCTTAATTGTCGACCTTGCTTGGGATTTTTCTGTCCTTCCTCCCTTAGGAATCATCTTCTTTGGACTTTTCATTTGGCATCGACTTAACTTGAAATAAGTAGTTTGTAGTGTATTTTTGCCTTGTTGTAATCTACTAGTTCTGTGAATAACAACAATAAATTGCGCGTAAGATTCTCATAATCACTTGCGCATTATAACTTTAATTATAATTGTAATAGTCTTATAACAATGAAAGGTAATTATCATCAATTAAACTATAGAGGTTATAAATGTGAGATTCTTGATCTTAACGTAAGCTAACTTTCGAATACAATTAAATTATATGTGTTAATTTAGTTGACCTTTATATAAAATGCTTCAGAGGTGGCTATGGCGCTAGCTAGAGGGATGTGTGTCGTAGTAGATCCTTATCACGTGCCTTGAATAATGATATTTATGACTAAAAGTGACTCGATCGCTAACGTGTTGTTGGAAATGTTAATGTGTGATTGACACCGTATTAGAACCCTTGCGCTATGAAATTTAACCAATAACTTATGTTGCGCCATGAATTTGTTATGATTGTGATTGGTTGTGTAATTATATTTCTTGTGCCTTGTAGATAAAATGATTGATTAATTTGCATTCTAATGTGTCGATAAATATTGATGATGCTAGATTGATTTTGAACTAGATTATTAATGACTTGTTAACTAAAGTTGATGTTTGATTGTCAGCAGTATTGATTACCCCCGCCCATGGTTAATTGATGTTAGGATTGATGGAATGAAGTTTTAGTCGATCGTTGATGTTGCATTTAGCTTAGTCATCTTGGTTGATTGTGTTAAGGGGGGGCGGGGGAATGTAGACACCTCCTTTTTCCTCAGAACATTCACCAGCCCTAAGACCTTAAATGGTCAAAATCGATGGGAACTTGGTCTTGAGCATTTCTTATGTGTCTTGGAAATCCTAACCATGCAGGGTAGGATGGGAGGGTAGTCAATTATTTTATTTATCTGAGTAAATGTTCGTAAATTGCTCCAAGCTTCATGATGTGCTAATATGCTATGTTTTTCATGTTTATGCGTTGTGTGAAAATTTTCATTAGATATCGTCGAGATGTGTTGATATGACTTATTGTTGATGTTATTGTTCTCTAAGTAAAAAAAATAAAAATATGTTGAACATCGTGTTGAGGAAAAGATATGAAATGATCTTACTCGAGCATTTTCATATCTTACTTGGATAAATCAATATAGACGGGAATATCACCCTATGTTTATAACCATAAAAATTTGTTTCATAATCCACAAGTATTGGTTACAAGTGCTTAGGATGATTTTTTTATATAAATGAAAGTTTGCTGAAAAATTCAATATTTATGTAATTTTCTGAATATAACAGATGCAAAAATAAATGTAGAGACAGAAGTAAAAATACCAAGTCAATAATCAACACAGATGAGACATAAAGCAATCATTTATTCCATTCCAATTTATCAAAAACTCGTTCTCTTTACAAAATTCCATGAGGAAGTTTGGACCAAAGTCAAACTTAGATGTCCCCGATGAAAACCATACAAAAGGACTTCCGATAGAAAGTAAAAAACTAAACTTTAAAAGCTGGATCAGCTTGCCATAGATTGTAGCGCACTCGACTTTGCACAATAGCCTTTATCAGTCATTAAATTTAATTCACAAACAGACAAGTCTACACAGACTATCAAAGATAGATCAACACCTCTAAAGAGAAAGTGTCTGGATGATGTTATTCAACCCTTGAATCTTGTTGTCTACAATAGGACCCTGCTATCATAAAATAGAATTAGGCTTTCAATGAATTAAAGAATGAATGAAAATTGAATTATCTCAATAAAACTCAAGAGCATACCTTAGTATGATTCTCCTTATATTCTCCCCTTGTCCCTCCTTCTCCTTTTTCCTTTAAGCAATCAGAATTAGTTGAAGTAGTTAAACTACCTTTTTAGTTAAGTTAACTAAAAATCAACCAACTTTTTAGTTAAGGGGGAAAAGTAATAAAATCATAATAAAGGTTTTTAATAAATAATAACTAGTAGGTGGGACCCATTGTGACTCCCTTTAGTTCCTAAATAAGCATAACACAACTAGTTAATCAATCAAACACATCCCTCAGTGTGGCTCCCATCATCACTCTCATAATTTGACAATTTATATCAATGATAATTGAAATTATATCCAAAAAATATTATCCATATATCCAAAAAATAGTGTGTCGTCCAAAATTTCAGAAGTCAATTATTCTCAACAATCAATAAATAAAAACACTTTAAAACCCATATTTTCCACTCTGGGAGGCAATATTTCCCTTGTTGTTGTTGTCACCCTTTGATTTCTCTAAATTTTCCTTAGGTTGTGTGGAGCCTTTAGGCCTAATCTCATTGATAACATCAGAGCAATCATCTCTCAAATGCATGTGGGAGGACACTGATTTGGCAGAGTCATTTGAGGGTGAGGAGGGGGCAGCGGAGGCTTTTCCTTTGTCATGAGCATGGTGGGCCTCAGTTTTTAACCTTTTTATTGCATGGGAAGACTGTACTAGTGAGTGGGCAGGGGAAGCTTGGACAATTTGATTAATCTATGGAGAAGCAGGTAGAGACAAGTTAGGCCAACCACGATGTTGGGAGACTGTCGAGTGGACAATCTATTGTCATTCATCATTTTCAGGGACTTCGGGTTGTAATGAGACATGAGGGGGCACTGGGATACCAGGGACATGTGGGGATTGGAAGGGAGGTCTTTCTGGCCTAGGTTGGACCACTCCTTGTCCAATCCAATTAAAAAATCCAACTTGAAATAGTTGGCTCAACTCTTGCGAGTCTGCATCAAAATGTATAGAAAACCTTGGCCTGCTAGGGCTCCTGTTCTAATTTCCTCTTCCTATGTTACCCCGGCCATGGCTACCTTTGCTGAAAAATCTCATTCATGTATGCATTATTGATTAGAAAATAGTTTCTTCAAAAACCATACATGACATCTCTTTAAAATATGAAACAAAGTTTGGCTCAACAATACATCAAACTCATGCAATCTAGTCCATACAAATCATTTAATACTTGTCAATGAGCAGGGGGTGAATAAGGGTTCTGGGATATGTGAAGGATTGTATTGAGCGAAAAGTGTTAAAATGAAGGGGAATAGATCATGATTACTGCTCAACAAATCATCAAACAATCAACTGTAATGTAAATCAAAAGAGTATATCATTGTAACTCATCCATGTGACATCCTTTAACTGTTATAATACAGAGTTTAACTTAACTATAATTTAATTTTAAGAACAAGGAGTGGATAGTGAATATGGGAAGGTGAAGGGACTTGTAATGTGTGAAAAAGTGAGAGAATGGTAGGGAAAAAAATGAATAATGTTCATAAAACATATCAAGTAATCCATAAAAACAACTTTGTATTCAATACAAAATATACCAACACCAAATAACAATTACTGTGTGTCAAAATTGTTCACTATCCCACATTCAATTTCTTCAACACTTCTCAATTAACACAGTCTGTAATCATATCCATAATCACTATGACTTTCAACAGTCCTATTAAGAGAATAGTTGGTTTATTTCATTTCCTTTCTTTTCATTTAAAACAAAATCAAAAGAAACACACAACCACATTGCCCCATATCTATCCATCATATATCACTATAAAATATCAAACATTGTCCATAATTCGTAATCGCCCAAATAAAACATATACATAGGTCCCTTTTCCAAATTGAACAGTCTTCTAAAACTTACCTGATTTCATGCCTTTTCATTATACCAACCAATAAAACATTTCAATGAAACCACAATACAAAACCTGAGCTTCATCATTGATGATACAATTTAAATAAAACATGCACTATGCCTCTGTAATACATACACAGTGAAACCATGAAATCAAAGTCATCAATTTCCACAAATTGCCATGATTCCGATCAGGACTAATGAAACACACAGCAGCCACCAACTAGCAATTGACACCACGATGTAAGAATATAGCAATCGAAATCATAATGAGAAGAGATGACCATTGACTACACATTATCACTGATTCCCAATCAACCAATTTAATCAAATAAAAACGATTTAGGTTTTCGACGCAACTGTCATAACGAAAAAGAGGCAGTCCCTTGACTGCATATCATTTATCATCCTCGATCACAACTTTCCAATCAACTCAATCAAACCAAGACGAGATGGTACTCAACACAACTGTCATATCCACTCAACCAATTTATGATAATCACAAGATGCCCGACAAGAGTGAGAATAGTTGGGTATTATTAAAAACAGGCTCTGTAACAATGAACTCAAAGAAGTAATTAGGAGTTCATTGAGTTATCAAAATCACAGAGAGACTAGAGGTCAAACATATCAACCAATAGGTAGAGACCCTTCGATACAAGCACAATAGAACCATAGGGTTCCTTATAACTCTCGGTTTGTGCAATGGCACAACAGTTCAATGAAGGTTAGGGTAGGACGACAATGCAGAGCAGAAGTGAGTATCCACTGGACAGTAATAGGTACCCCATAGCACACAGAGGTATAACCTCTGTGCATTTCTCATGAGCCGAATCAATTTATAACAATGCCAGTGGGAATGCAGACCCAAGGCATAATTTATATCACCAAAAACCATAAAGCATACATCTTGGCATAATGGCCACCCTGTAACCGACTTATGAGATACATTGATGCCAATACCACAACAATAATCCTAGGACCAGGTGAATAAACCCACTTCCATGACTCTGGAAAAGACACAATGACCAAAAGGCAGTCTGAAAACATACACAGCAACCCCATAGCAGCCCGAATGCAACTAGACATGGTTACCCTCATAACTGGGAGGAAGCGGCCAGCAAGGCTAAATAGAGCGAAAGCCTCCAACAAAACACAGAGCGATAATACCCATATCCACTTAAAACAATAGAGATCCATCATGGTTTTCACCACACAGCACAACCAGCAAATGCATAACTCAACCAACCAATTCCTTTACGTGCGAAACGAATAACCACATAGTCATTCTAGAGAGAAGACCCATGCATTTACACAATTTCCAATCTCAGGAAATCACAAACCAACGCATCATTGAGCCATCGTTCGTTCATACACAGAGAAAAATTCATGGATGGGTGAAAAGAACCATACATGTAACCAATAGATTTAAAAGGAGCGAGCTGGTCAAGCACTTCCTTCCCAGGATTGGATCTCGGAGATTAACCACCAGCAAAATGAAATGAAAAAATAACCATACTAGGGTGACGACCCAATGGGGGGAAGTATGGAGTGACGTGCATTTATTGCACGTCGCTTCCATCTTCCTCTTCATTCAATTTTGAAGTACACGACAGCCAATAATCATGCCATTAATTCCAAATCATTGAAAATTGCGACCACATTGCTTGTCAAATGCACCACCCAAATTTCATATTAACCATTTCCAAACTTCCAAATGCGCCCAATATAACTCAATTACAATTTGTATAACCACTAACCATTAATAGTTAGGATTAATACTAACTTGTTTTCATTTAATTGCACATAACTTCTAACATAGCATAGTATATGCCCTTTCTTTGGATTTCTTTGTAAGTTTCTTTCCATTTATTTTGTTTTATGTTGTTACTAAGATATGTCTTATGTAGGTGTAGCCAGGTAATAATTGTGGTGGCGTGATCAAATATAACAACTGTAAATATATGTCAATCATAATATGAAGATAAAACTTTGAATAACAGAACATCCCATAAATGCATCATCCACCTATCATCATGTCAAAAAGAAACCAAGACTGCATCATCAACCATATAAGACCATGTAATCATAATCAAAACAGCAACATAAAATGTGTGATATGACTATCTCTGAGCCTCCAGTCTACAACGGGGTCCCACCTACTTGTATTATATCTTATTAGCATAGTTAAAATAATAGGTTTTAGCATTACTTTGCTGGCGAAATTGCTCGTTGTGATTTTTATCGTCAACACGTCGTTGTGTCATAACGGTTGGGAACGTTACAACACTCACCTGTATAGTCCTCCCATGCAAGAAAAAGACTCAAAACCGAGGCTCACCATGTGCATGACAAAGGTAAAGTTGTTTTCGCTCCCTCTTCTCCTTCAAGTGACTCAGCCAAGTCAGTGTCTTTTCATGTGCACTTGAGGGACGATTTCTCCCATGTCCTTTGTGAGATCAAGCCTCAAGGTTCCACCCAACCTAAGGCTATTTCTAGGAAGTCCAAAGGGGACAACAGTGACAAAGTAAAAAATTCCTCTCAAAGTGGAAAATATGGATTCTGATTATGTGTTTATAATTGATTTATTGAGGACAGTGGACTGCAAAAATATTTGGACAGCAAACTATTTTTGGGGATATTGTGGATATTTACATGTTTTGGATATAATTTGAAATATTTCTTATATTTAAATTTCAAATTGTGGAAATAATTATGGGAGCCACAAGGAGTCATGTGTTAATTGGTTGTTTAGATATGTTTATTTTTGTTAAGAAATAAAAGGGAGTTAGAAGGGGTCCCACCTACTACTTATTATTTAATAAAAGACCCTTAATTATTATTATTATTATTATTATTATTAATTCCCCTAAACTAAAGATTAGTTAAGTTTTAGTTAACTTAACTAAATGAGGTAGTTGAACTACTTAAACTAATTTGGAATGCATAAAAGCCAAATGAGAAGGAAGAACAAAGGGGAGAATAGAAGGAAAAAGCATACTAAGGTTTTCTCTTGAGTTTTATTGAGATAGTTCAGTTTTCATTCATTCTTCAATTTATTAAAGGCCTAATTGTATTTTTGATAGCAAGGTCCTATTGTAGACAGCAAGGTTCAAAGTTGAACCATATCTTTCAGATGCTTGTTTCAGAGGTGTTGATTTATCTTTGATAGTCTATGTAGACTTGTATGTTTATGAATTGAGTTTCATGACTGATAAAGAATATTGTGCAGAGTCAAGTGGGCAGCAGTCTGTGGCAAGTTGATCCAGATTTTAAAGTTTAGTTTTTACTTCTTGTCAAAGTCCTCTTGTATAGTTTTCATCGAGGATTTCTAAGTTTGACCTTGGTCCATGCCCTCAAAGGGATTTTTGTAAGAGAAGGATACTTTTGATTTCTTGGAATGAAATAAATCGATTATTATTCTGTCTCATTTTTGTTAATCTGTGACTTGGTATTTTTTCTTTTGATCTCCACATTTACTTTCTGCAATCTGTTATATTCATAAAATTACATAAAAATGTTATATTTTGCAACAATATTTTATTTTAAAAATCATCCTAAGCCCCTTGTAATTAATACTTGTGGATTAGGAAATACATTTTGAGGCTATAAACATAGGGTAATATTCTCGACTATCTTTCCTTAGCCAAGCAAGATTCGAAAATGCTTGAGTAAGATAAATTCATATATTTTCCTCAACACCAGGTTGTCTCTAGTGGAACATCCTCCTCTTTCTCTGGTGCAAACCTCTTACCTGTCTCTGCCCTTGACTGGGGTCTCAACATCCATATGGTGGGATTTTATCCCTATAGAGGTCTGAACTAATCATCTCCCCATGTGTACCTGTCTGACGGGTGTGGCCCTACAACAACAACAAGTACGCCCTCCATGGGCTCATAAGTCACAGGGATCATAGCAATGTCAATCACATCTAATAATCAAGTTATCTAAACATGTGCATAAAACCCCCCTTTCCCAGAGAAGTGCTCAAAGACGTTATGTTATTCTATAAACCAGGTTTGGAGAGGACGTCAGGAGGTCTTATTGGGCTAATTCTCATTGGACGTGGGATGTTTCCAGGTGAAGACAAATCCAGGCCATGTAAGTGGATGAGGTAGTGAGGGATGTTTGAGCAATGGGTGCAATGATGATAGGGGAATGTATGGCTTACCTGTGGGTGCCTCTAAAGAGGGTGAGCTGCACCTTGTCATGGATGCAAATGTTTCCAATCCCATTCAATGCCTTCTATTTTTTTATATTATTTTTTTTTTCTTTCAAGAGACTAGTTAGGGGACACTGCCCTGGCATGGTGACCAATGGTTACAATGTTACCCATAAGCATTCCATAGAGATGATAAGGTTGTCTTGTGATGAGACCCCCTTTCTCTTGGCTATGCCACCAAGAGCCGCTACATGTTAGAATGTTCTCGTTTTACCATTGACAATATCACTATTGTCACCTAACCATAGGCCGAAGCCAGCCTCTGAGCACCTTGACCTTGACAGAGAGAAGAATCCTGGTAGCAATCCAATAGCCAAGCAAGGCTAATGCACCAAGCAAGAAGTAACTAAAGTTGATCAGAAAGTCCAACCCAAAATATAGAAGCAATAGGCTTCAAAACTGGCGGCAGCACCTTCTCTAGAACTTGCGCACAAGACTGCCAGACTGCAGTGTGCACAAGTGTTTGTTTGCAATTATGAGAAGTGTGTCAAATGAAAGACTGGCGCCTTGTATTTATTGTAATCCTGGCAGACTACCTAGGCCGACTTCTCATTCTAGGTACCAATTAATTCATATTAATTATCTCTCTCAACCGACATCTTTTCTAGGGTTATGTTCACTTCTTTTCTTTCTTCCGGAACATTATAATCTTGTCAAAGGTCACAATGGAGGTTCATCCCTCCCGAAGATACCATAATATAAACACTACCCTGGTGTGGTGACCATCTGAATGGTAGTGTCATATCGCTACATTTCTATGGACCTAATAGGTTGGCTCATGATGAGACCCCCTATCTTCCAACTAGGTCTTGATTTTATTATTTTATGGGTCCCTATGTTTCTTGTTGAGAAGCCTTTTATTGTTTTCTCGGGGATCCATGGGTGAAGCATCTGAAGGTTTTTTTCCTTTGGATTTTATCTTTTTCCATCTACTTTTACCCTTTGGGCCTTTAGCCCCTTCTTCCCACAAGGTAAGGTACAACCCTTTGCTAGCTTGGAAAACCCAATGCACGAACCAATGTATGGGATGGATGAGAGGCAAAATTTTGAAAAGTGATAAGTATGGTGGGAATGGACAATGACCTTTCATGAACCCACCCTATGGAAACTCAAACCCTATGGGAACCAACTTTCAAGGGCATCATGTCATTCCCCCATGTGTGGGCAAGTGAAAAGGCATAAGGTCCAAGCACATGTCAGAAGTAAAAATAGTTGAATGCACATATTCAAATGTTTTGAGAATCAGAGTGACACATGCCATGATACTCGGACTCATTACCTTGTGGAGCAATACCCAGTTTTGCTAAAGGACCAGGACGATGGGATGGATGTTTTTGCTTCTGACAAGATGGAGGCGTTGAAGAAGAAGGATGGGCCCTCCAGGTCCAGGCTCAAGCAATATGGTTGTCGGTACTCCATGTCTAGGACTTGTGGGCCTCAAGACATAATATCCTTAGTTATCCCTAGGCTAGGGGATAACAGAGAGGACAGGTTTTGTCTTCAGGTTTGGTGATTTTTGTGACAGCTGGGAGGGATGGGTTTTGTCCTTCATAATTTCTAAATTTGACAAAGTTACAGAACATAAAATTCGTGTCTTATGTGTGTTGATGATTCATCTCTGATCTTGTTTTTTTTGCTACTATATATTTCAGTTAATAATATTCAATGTAAAATTGTTCAATGATAACAGTTAGGGTTTATTGTTGCATCACTGGGAAGTAATTTTCAAATCTGAAAATTAGTCACATAAGATTGTATGTGAAAATTGACATGATTGTGCTAGCTCATATGTGCAGCTCATTTTTATCCCCACTTCTCAGATGACAAATGCACTACAAAATGGTACGTGTTGCCGCCTTATACACACCTTTGGGAGACGTGGAAGAAATCTTCAATCCACTCGGTGTGTCATTGGGGGCAAGTGAGAGTTAAGGTGTTGTCACCTAATCCTCAACTCCTTCGTCTAGGCCAACTCCTAGCGAAGCCAAG
>JZKD02S0294232.1:16203-31007 GCA_000966675.3 Picea glauca | reverse complement strand
GGTGGTCTTTTAGACCGGCTGAATTTCTGAACTTCTGAATTTTGAACAATAATGTTCAAATCTTTGGCGGCTCAGCGGAAATTCACCATAGTGCAACTTTGGTGGATAACAGTACGAATTGGTTCAATTTGTTTCACTTGACATTCCATGTATCAATACTTATTTGGACATGATGATATAACTTCTTAGCTTGTCGTAAAGTGGTAAACACCTAACAAATGTTTATTAGCATTTCATAACATTACATGGTTTTATCTCTTGCCTCGTAGTACCTTAGGGAACATGTTTCCTATTAGAAGTGTGTCATTTCTTGGGTTAACATGTACCACTAGGTGTTTAGGATAGATAATGTTTTCCATATCCCAACCATGCTAATCATTTTTCACCTCATCAGTCTCATTCACTCCATCCACATATAAAATTGCATCTCGATCATGTATGATTTCTCAAAGGTCAAAAGGAAAGGTCAAAATTAAAGCTTGAATCAATAAAGCCTCTAAGGAAGAGGTGAAGAGCTCAAGTTAAAAAACAAATGTAAAGCTTGAGTGATTCCCCTCACTATGAGGCTAATGCCCCTCGTCCTTGGTTTGTCTATGAATATCTAATTAAAAGGTACTTGTTCAATAAACTGAGCATTTAAAAAAAAATATTAAAGGGGTAGTAATAAACAATGTCGAGGATGGTAACTCAATTCTAATCTCCCTCTAGAAGGTTGTTAGAAGGGAAAATCTTAGCTAAATAAAGCTACATGAATAAATAAATGAATAATAAGACATGTGCATTTCTAAGACTTTGAGGGTCATCACATGAACTCATTCCCCCTTCTCTTTCATCATTATTACTCATTATTGCCTATCTTTCACCCAGGTACTTAGGAAATATGGGTTGTCCTAGGATGTGATGCATGTATAAGGTTTAATAGTGTTCCCCTTGGTAAGACTTAGGAAAGTATTAAAACTAACCCCCTTTGTTAAGTTGTGCTAAGAGATGTCACCAAGTGCTACCAATTAATGTCTTGCTAAGAGGTTAGACCCATCACTTCAAGTGGGTATTGTGCATTAGGATATGTGTACCATGCCTCGAGATCCATGACGATACCTTGGGATTCATGATGTTGCATTGGGATCCATGTACTCATATATGGCCATATCTATAGAAATTGGGATCTGTGACATTTTCCTTGGGATCTATGTATCGCATCGAGATACATGTCATTCATTGGGATTTGTGATAGTGCATCGATCCATGACAAGGACACCATGTCATCACACATGCCACATGGACCATTTATATGCATCCTCCTTGCTCAATTGGACGTTGCATGCATGCTCATGCATTATTTATTCCCCTTGGGGCACACGTGGGGGATATTTAATTCATTTGAGAGGTGACTACACATTATGAGGGTGGTGGCACATGGTTATTTGGACCCCATGGTGATGTGGAATTTTATTTGTACCATTACTTGAGGATCATTTTCTTTATTGAGTCGATGCATGCCTTTAGAGATCACTTATTTTCTTTGATGGCTCGCACATGTGAGAATTTTGAGGAGGTTATTTTACATGCGGATGATTCCTTTGTTTGAGGAGGCTTTTTAGGTGGATATTCAAGCCATTAAACCATTTTAATTGACTATGGATCATTCCCTTGGACGTGGACATCATTTTTTAGAGGTGTACTTCTCTTGGCTTCTATATTGGCCCACACATATGATCTCTTCATTGTACTATGACCTCTTCTAAGAGGGTTGTTTCACTTTGTGAGCATTTTATGGAATGTATTTTATTATTATTCGTATTTTCCCATGGTTTTATTAGGCTAATAGTTTTGGAGCTCATGGTTTTGAGCTAGCACGTGGTTTTGTATTGTATTTGAGGAGCTTCACCTATAAAAGGAAAAGTTCTCCTCCATTTCGAATCATTAGAGATTAATGAGAAGCTTGGCTAAAGAATTCTATTGAGTATCTACTTCTCTCTTTTTGATTTTATAGTTATTTTTTAAGGGTCGAGTAAGCACTCTTAGAGGTTTCTTGGAAAAAAAAGGATACTACAAGGCCAAAAAAGGGTGAAATGTTCCACTTGGAAAGCTTCTCAAGGTAAGTTCTCTCACCTTCCCCTTTGATTATTAAATTTCTTTGTTCATGCATTAAGGCAGGACGTCTAGTGGCTCTATCCATTTTCTTGGATAGCCTTTGAGTTCACCTTGCTAGTACCGGGAAAGGCCCCTCCATGGAATGATCCTCCCTTGGGACCTTGAAGGGAAACTTATAACTCTAAGTAGCGCTTGAGGGGAAATACTTCGGGTGCCATCAACACTACCCCATATTAAAACTTAGTCTTCACTTCGTGTGAGGTAGTGACCCCACAAGCCCTCTAAGGAACTAGTCTTTTCTTTTGTCTTCAACCACTCTAAACCCCAAAAAATGAATTTATCCTTATTTTGTTTTGTTTGAGCTTCATTGTATATCCTTCTTTGATTTTGTTGTTGGTCGATCTATAATTTTGCTATTTTTAGCTAGGATTTGAGGGTTTGAAGTGTTTTTCTTGTTTCCTATCTCCACCCAACCAAACCCTAGGGCAGATTTCAATTTTTTTAGTGTGCTCTATCATATTGCAGCCATATTAAGTGCCTTCTAGGGCCGTCGGTCTGTTGTTCCAAATTGTAGAGTTTCTAGAAGTCAAATCAAAGGTTTTTCCTTCTTTTTGGAAGGTCATTGCAAGGTATCATCATTTAAAATTGTTCTAGCAACAAAATTGACCCTCAAGATAACAAAACTTTGCTCCAAATCTACTACACATTGTCCCTTATTCTCATTGTCTTAACTGTCACAACATTCAAGGTATACCGGTGGGTTGGTGGATTCTTGTGACCATTTCTAGAGGTCGTTTGTTGGTTCCATTGCATGATTGTGTGGTTGTAGGTCTATGCATTCTAAATCCTCTCTAATGACCATCTAACCTTTCAAATCATTACCTCCCTAAGACCTGTCATCCAAAATGTTCCTTTCATGTCAAAGTAGCAGAGGTACATGGAAATAAAATTGAGTTTGTTGGTTGTCCTTTAAGATAGGATTGGTGTATGTCTCCATTCCTTGGATATGATGCTTACACCCTTGTTCCAAATTATCTCAAAGGATCCATTTAGGGTGTGCAACATTACCTTCTATATGCTAGTATGAAGGTCAATTTGACTCTATAGTCAAGGTTTCAAAGTGTTTATTGATTTGAATTCATGTGAATGGCTGAATTATGGAATCTTGTGATAATACATATATTTTTTTTGCAATCTGAACTTTAAATCTCAATTTTAATCATTGTTGGTATTTATTAATACATAACAGTTAAAACCTGAGTTTGGAACTGTCCATTAAAGTTTGTTTCCACAGTAGTATATCATGGTATACATATGTTTAAGGGTCATAAATTTGTTATGAGATTTTTTTTGTAATTACATACATTTGTTTTCACTTATAAATTTTGTTGGTCCATTACTCATGTATGCACTTTGTGAATGATATATATTCCCTTTATTTTCAAGTTTGAATAATCACTTGCTATTGGTTTTTTTTTTGTTGTTGTTGTTTGTTAGTTTGTTCGTAACATGTGGGACTAACATGTGGCTAAGAAACCGAGACTCAGGGGCATCTAAGCCGTCAAAATCACCCGAGGATCGCACCCAGCTTGAGCCACACCAACCCTTAACATGGCTGGATTTTTTGTCCCCACAGGTTTTGAACCGGTGACTTTAACATCACGGAGTGCCTTAACAGCACACTCCATCATCGACTTTCCTACACCTCGGGGACTTAAAATTGAAGGACATGGGGGTGGGCTTTGATCCACTTATGTGTGCACGGGTCACGATATCATTTAATATAATATCTCTGGGTGCAACCACACGTTCGACCACTACCTCAAGGTGCCCCCATGGCTTCAGGTTAGGCCCTCACGGGAATTGAACCTTGCCCAACGGTGAAAAACTCATCGCTTTCCACCATTGGATCCAACCCCTTTGGGCCACTTGCTATTGGTTGTTAGTTCATGAATGATGGTGCATTGATTTGATATAAATTTTGGATACTCTTACATGCAATTCTTCTATTTCCAAAACATGAATACAACTTGTATTTTCCCATCCGCCTAGAAAAGTCAACCTAGGTCAACACTAGTCCGTGTCCTCACCATCCTAATTGCAATGATAAGACCTAGTTTGATCACATAGGAAAACCCTCCTTCGATTAGAAACCCTAGCATATAAGAGTAGAGGCAAGGCCATTGACATGACAATGGGTGGATTTCTTGTTCGTTTCCCCAAGCTCTCCCTCGCAGGGTGGGACTTTCACTTGGCGAGAGTTTGAGCGGTAACCCTATGCTAAGTCTGGTTTGAAGTATTAAACTAAGGAATTTTTTGTAAATAAGATGCCCAACTTGAATAGTCTTCCCTGACTTAATCCTTAGGTAATTAGGTCCATAACCTTCACTCCTATCTCTTCTGATCAAGTGCATAAGTTAGATGATATTATAGAGTCACTACCTTGTTGCTAAAGTATTGAGTAGACAAAAAAGTTTCATGTAGTTAAATTATATGTTGTTTCTACTAAGTTACTCAACCCTTAAGCCACCATGAATCATATGCAAACTCATGAAAACACATTCAAGTGATAATTACCATAAAGTAAAGACATTAGAGAAAGTATAACAATGAAGTTGCAATAAAGGAAAGTGTAGGAAATGACAACACTGGTGAACTAATCATAAGAAAACATGCATATCTCACTACTATAGAAGTGTAGAAAGGAAATATTAAATATGCAAGGGGTTATTTGTCTTCTCTTGAGTGGGCCCTTGCTCAATGAAGCTACAGGAACCCTAAGCAATCTAACAAGTACTTAGACCTTCAATGAGCATTGTTCATTTATTCAAAAAAATGTTCATAAAAAGGATTATAGAAATTTTCTCTACAAACATTCAAATGCACTCTTCAAGTACTCAACAATATAACATAATAATAACAACAAACCTATCCTATCTTCTCTTCTCCTATTTGTACTTGAAGAGACTCCTAACTAAACCTCCCACCCAGTCCTTGATCGATGGAAGTTTCTCCCTTGACTTCCTAATTTTATGCAAATGGTTACAAAGGACTATTCCCCCCCTTAAACAATTTGAGTGCTTCAGGAGCGGGGATTCGAATAGTTGGGATCATTATTGTTGGAAGCTTCCAAAGATTGAGAAGGAACACAATCCCTTGATTCTCTCACGTATGCAAAAAATTGTCTGGAAGAGTAATTTGGGCTACCAACTCAGATTCTAAAAGTTCTTCCTACTAGCATTCAACATTAGTTCATGGAGCACATCATGCATAAATCATTTAAATATCATAATTAAATTAAAGCATACCACATTCAACCTTAAGATTTAAGCAAATCGCATAAATTTAAACAAGCATAAATCAATTGTCTCATGTTCATCATAAATAAAGTTCCATAGAAGCCTTAGTCTTTAGGGCACAAAATAGGTCATATCTAATATGAGATGGGCCTTATAATTATACAATTTGGTGGCCCATCAAGAGCCCTGATTTGGAATGCTTAAAAAGCAGAAGACTATATTTCTATGGATAACAAAGAAATAAAACAAAAAAAATCATATGGAATTTTCACCTTCCTCAAAATTTCCTTCTTGAAATTTGTTTTATTCCTTCTTTAAGTTCAGAAGATCCTTAAAAAGGTAGGAATAAATAGAGAGTAGATAGGACTATTTTACATGACTAGATACTCTTTATTAGTATTCATAGTTATTTCTTTAAACAATGCATGCATTCATAGTTATTTAAACAATGCATGCAAAGTTGGTAAAGTTATGAACGCATATGGGACCAAAGTGTTGATTGTTTTCCCTTAAAAAGGTAGGAATAAATAGAGAGTAGATAAGACTATTTTACATGACTAGATACTTTCTATTAGTATTCATAGTTATTTATTTAAACAATGCATGCAAAGTTGGTAAGGTTATGAATGCATATGGGACCAAAGCAATCAACACTTAAGGAATGGTTACTACTAGTCATTCTTAGGTATCTCTTTGTTAAGTAGCATGCTACATAATTCCTTAAATTTGAGACAATGAGTTGGCTACAACAATCAAATTTGTCACAAATTTATGATATACATCATGGCTCTAAATGTAGTATTCATTTGAATCTTTGGAATTTAGGCACTTACTTATTGAAGTACCAATTCCATGTGACTAATAATTTAAAACCTATCATCAAGGAAAGAACATAATAAAAAAAAAAAAAAAAAACATGCCCTGATAATAAACTATTTCAAATAATTGTGGTTCTCACATTGACGAGATTATCAAAATGTAATAGCTCAAATACACTTAGTTGCACTTATTCATTTTGATTTTGAAATCCTTTCAAGTTATATTAATAATTTATTTCTAAAGAAAGTCACAAATGTATGAATAATAGGTAGGCTTTAATTTAAAAATGCTTTCCTAATAAAAATAAAAGTGTGTCATCTTCTTTCTTTAGTGCTATGTTTGCTTTGTTTTTTCTTTATAGATTTGATAAGTTGTTTCAATTAATTTATTCCATTTTTTCTATATTTTCATTTAAGTAACATTTTCTTCCAACAAACACGTTGTTTAGTTTATCCTTTTCAATGGCTTATATAGTACAACATCAACTTCTACTCCATCCAACCTTTTCTTTAGGTTTGACTCATATAAGTATCTTTTAAGAGAAATATTCATGCTCAAGTCAATCAATTTCTCCAAAAACATAAACCAAATTCCAAACTAATTGATACATCAACTCCTTAGACATTGTAAACTTACTTTAATTGTGTATACAAATTTTAATATTTACATTAAATTCTCTAATGTTATTCTCTAATGTTTTCCATGCCAACATAGGTATATACCTAGTTGCTCGACAACTCCATCTTATTTATTCCCCTTTCATGTTATTTTGTATTTCCTTTAGGCATAGTAGTGTCACCTCGTCTTATTTACCTTTCCTTCCCTAATGTATGTTTTACATTCCAACTCCCCTTCTCCCTTCTCTTTATGTGGGTTATTTTAACGTACTCTCAACACTTTAAAAAAATAACTAATGAACTATTTCATATTAATTATAAATTTATTTTTATTAATCAAAATTTTGGAAATGCAAAAATTTTATAGAATATAAAAAGTTTAAATTTTATGAATGTTATTCTTCTTGATAATTTAGAATTTAGAATTAAAATAAATTTAGAAAAAATGTTATTTTATTATTTAGTAAGTAAATAAGTGGACAAATTCAACATTTTTAATAATTTTATGTTTTTTAATAAGGTAAAGTTTTTCCCCGATTTATTCATTTTTTCAAAATTCCAATTATCTAGATTGTCTTAAAATGGACCAAACCTACAAGAGAAATTTTTCATTGTTAAAGTTCTCATCGTTTAAGTTGAACTATAACTTCCAACATAATTCCTACCAGATTTGGGAAAAAAGTTTTGCCCAAAAAAAATTGAATTTGCCTAGTTATTAAATTACTCCTTTCATTATATATATATATATATATATATATATATATATATATATATATATATATATATATATATATATATATATATTCATTGGACTTAAATAATGTTATTTATTTATTTATTATCATTATATTTAATTTTTAACCAATTTGTTCAATGTGAAGGTTATTTTATTCTTAACATCTCCCTCATATTGAATTATAAAATACACTTCTTGACACAACAACATGATATTTAGCTAACACAATTAATTCAATGACCTTTTAGCAGTAAAAAGTTTAACACCAATTAGATAATAAAGTTAATATCTTTAGTAAAGAAATGCATGTGGTTACATTGTAAACCATTTGACAAGGCTAGTCATTTGATGTTGTCATCAATAACTCAGTGCAATGTATAGTGTCATGGTGATGGATTCCAAGTTGGTTGAAAGGTACAAATGTAATGATCCCCCCAAGTGATTGTTGGTGAGTTATTTATGATAACATTAACAAAGGTAGACTAAACTTATGGGAGGTCGAACCACCAATTGAGGAAGAAAAAAAAAAGGTAACATAACAAATTTCATGTTATGTGCTTCACCTTGTCAGATGCTTTTATTGATCAATGGTTTTCATTATAGATGAACTTGGTTGTTGGTACTTATAACTTGTAGGTGAAATTTCCTTTGAAGTGAGTTAATAAGTGGACAAACTCAACCTTTTTGATGAGTTCCTTTTTTTCGGCTACGCAAAATTCCACTCTAATCCACTCATTTTTTTAAAATTATATCGAATTGGGTCATATTAAAATAGGCCAAAACTCATAAGGGAAAATTTGAATGGTCAAAGTTCCCATTAGTCAAGTAGAATTATGACTTCTAGACAAAATTCCTAGCAAAATTGGGGGAGAATTTGTACCAGAAAGGGAATGGTTGTGTCTACTTATTGGCTTGTTGATGGTTAGCATATCAATGAGTACATTTTCAAAGAAATATCTTTGTTGGAGTATTTTGGTCAATGTTGAATTAATAATCCCCCCATCTTATCAAATTTTATTCTTTTTCTTCCGGAGTAAGCTAATCTTGTAGTAAAAGGATCTGGTTTTTCTAGTGAGGAAAGTGACAATAATTTGGAAAAAAAAAATTAGGGATGATCCAAATTCTTATGTTGTATAATTCCGCCAAGATTTTTCCCAGTTTTGAATAGACAAGGATCTTCAAAAAATAGATCATAGTTCCAATTCAAAACTTTAACTTCCTATGTAACTAGATTCTTACAATAAACAAAAGTTTGTTACAGGATTAGGCAGCTATGATTCTTCTCCATCAACAAACTTCTCTTTAACTATTCTCATAGGAAAATCCATCAATGCACTTCTTATGAATTTTTCAGTTGGTCACTTAAACGATATCTTTAAGTTGCACACTTATGCAACCATATCTAACTTGTTCCTTTTATTTTATGATGCTAATCCATAACTCTTATATAACCTTCCACTTCAATCTTTTGATATATGTAGTTGCATGATTTAACAAGTGTTTCATAGCCATCATCCCTGCCTTTATATGAGTAATAAAATTGGAATAGTTTTGAGGCTAAGAAATATAGCCTCCTTTATAGTAATAAAATAAATAGTATGAAAAAAATTGACATCGCAATCTCTCGACATTTATTGACTGACATTGCATTCTCTTAACTTTTCTTGACAAACATTATAAATTATTATTACATAACCACCCAATTTAATATGGATCCATATGATCTTCCATAACCAAAAATTGTGTTGCATTGAACATTGCAATTTATAAATGCATAGCAAATCCAAGTTTAATATGTAGGTATTCAATTTTTCATAAGTTAAAAAATTTGTGTTATCCTCACTCAAATGTACTTTAATATGTAGGTATTCAATTTTTCATAAGTTAAAAAATTCGTGTTATCCTCACTCAAATGTACACATGAAAAGGAAATACTTTTTTATTTTTCAAGACATTGGATGACCAATTGTAAATAATAATTTAATATCAAATATATTATTTACTAAAATTAATGTTTTCAATCTACAACAAGCTACGAAGTTGAAACAATATATCAAATATATATATTTTTTTATGTTTTTGTGTATTTTAAAAGTTTTTTTTTTATATTTCATAAAGTTTTGGAATAAGGTAAGAATTTTTTTGCTACTCAATTACTAACATTGTAAAAGTGCACATTGTAGCCCAAAGCTTTCCAACAAAGTTTGTTATCCATGCCATGTTGTAAAATTGACTTGTAAGTAATAATGTGTTTTTTTATTCCATTTTGTTAAGAAAAAACTTAGTTTCTATTTACAATAAAGGAGATGGATATTTGGGTAATATTTAGGAAGAGTGAAGAAATGTGTTATTTTTAGAGTTATCATAAATTTCAAAGAATAATAATAATAACAAACACTATGTTATTAGAAAAGTCTAAAGTTTAATTGGTTCTTCCCAATTCAAATTAATTTCTTTCAACTATACTGTGATTGTATTTATGTATTAACATATTGCACTAAGTAATTACAGTTGGACCTAAAAGCTCATATTTCATTAAGTCTAGCTTAATGTTCACAAAAAATTCATATTTCATGAAGTCTAGTTTAATGTTCAAAAAAAACCCATGTCATGTTCTTGATTCTCAACATTTTTGGTAGCTACCACTCGAACTAAACTAAGATATGATTATGATGGCTTTAAATGCATTATATTATAACATATGTTTGCAATGGATGAATGATATCAGACATAAAAATCATATAAGACACATTGTAGATTAAAAATACATTGGTGTCCCATACATTAGTAATGTGTTATAGTAGGGAGCTATTTGTGTAATGTTATCTTCCTAACGCCTTTCTCTTACAATGTAATATAATGAGTTCTACTTTATTGTCATTTAGGCTTTGTATCAACACATGTAATTCTCAATCTTCTCTTTCTCCATGTTTGAACATGCACTTTGGCTATCACATTTTTCTCACAACGATGTTCTCAAACAACTAACTCATCTTTGTTAAGTTCCTAGGAGTTGGGCCATTGCATTTCTATTGTTATATTATTTTTTCCATAGTGGTAGGCCCATTATTTGTAATTGTACCCTCTTTCCCTCATATATATAAGCCCTGATGGGATTGGTCTTGGAACTATACGTGAAACCTCTCAAAGTTGGGAGGACATGAGTTTGACTCTCTTTATTCCCTTGGGATTAGGCCTCGTAATTAACAACGACAATTTCCCTTGTTGACCATCTATGGATCACAGGGAAGTACTTGGAGGATTTTTTACGAGGTTTTCCTTGGAAACAAACACATTCCAATGGGATCTAGTTTTAGAGATCATCAAGAGTTATTTGTAAATATAATGTTATTCATTCACTTTTTATTATTCTTAAGGCATGTCATTACTTATTCTTTCTATTCTTATGCTATTTGAGTTAATTGAATCACAACATCTAGTATCATAGCAAATATCCTTGGTTTGGCTCCTTCAAACAAGCCATCTTACCACTTTTGCTCCAACGATTTTTTGGAATATTGAATTGATGTGGAACTTGTGGGGTTGGAAATAAGAAACATTGAAGTATCTCTAATCAACATTTCAAATTCCGGTTCAATATAATTTCAATGGTACACAGAATAGTAGTTACAGTTTTTTTCTTAGTCTTGAAACCTTTCTTAAATCATAGGTTCTAGTAAAAAGATCATATATGGAGTTTTAGAGATCAAATTGAATTAATACCAACGTCATTAGAAAAAGGGGAAATCTAGCTATTAGAGGTCTGAATTTCACATCATGAAGTTCTACAAGTTTAGAGTGAAAGGTCGTACAAGTTCACTCTCCTTAAATAGTGAAAAAACAATGGGTTTTGGTAACACCACCATAACTTTCTTTAGGAAGGCCCAAATTACATGGGATCACTAGAGCTTTGAGAATACATATCAAAATAAATATTTAAAAAAATTCAACAACTAGGGGATTCCAATGGAATCATATTGGAAATGGGCCATGTGAGAGAGAGGTTAGAAAAATTGGATGATCACCCTATATGTAATTAGAGTGATTCAAACATTGTTGAAAAAGAAAATGAAATTGACGCCCTGACAGGTAGGTACAAGTTTTATTTCTTATACATGTAAGAGAATAACACTAATAGCTATGGGAAGAAAGGAAGGAATGAATTTGTCTCTGTGAGAGACCCATGTTTATAATTTTTTTGTAATGCAGGCTTAATATTTTTTTTATTATTCCTAGATAGATGCCTTTGCACTTGGATTATTGGGTTGGAAGGAAAATAAACCTATGGATGTGGTGGATTACCTCAACAGAATTACATATTGGACCATTTAATAGAATCAATAATTTGGGAATTACTTAGCACTTTAATATTAAAACTAACCTCCCCACCAAAAACAACACACTCCCCATGATTCGAACACGCACCACTGAAGAATCAAGAAGAACACGGGTGTTATTGGTAAATGGTGTGCTTCTAAGATAAAAAGGTGATTTCCCTCCTACCAATATGTCAATTTCCTAGACTACAAAGGTTAAGAACGTCACAACCACATCGACAGTGTCTACCACTGTGTATGAACAATTTGCATGGGTGATTGTTGATTTCTTTTTAACATAGACATATTTATGGAAATACAAACATAACCATCATTAAATAGATATTAAATTGTGTCACGAGCTTGCATATGATTTGGATTTCTTTTTTCAAGAGGAAGAGATCCAAAATGTTATAAATTTGAATGAGGTGAGGCTTTTCAAATCTCCAAGAATGAATGATTCTTTCTGTAACATGCACAAAACAACTTAAAACATAGGGGTTTTTCGAAATAAGAACAATAATACTATGGATCACAACCCCTTTTTTTTTTGCCTTGACAAGAAAAAATAAATTATGGGAAAGATAGTAATTTCATGATAGTTTGATCGACAAAGCTTCTTCATGAAGTATCAAGTCCATTTTGTTTAACAATTTTGACAAGACTTGTACTAAAAAATTTAAAATCTTTGCAGTCCTATACCTAGTAAGTACATAAAGTACATAAAATAAGAATGTGAATGTGACCAGTATTCATTTGGCCTCATTGGCATAAGAACTAGAAAATAAATCAACCATCAACATACTTGTTTGTTTTAAGAGATAGATATGCATATTTTTATTCTCATTCCACTCATCACAAGGAATAGTGCTTACTATACTCATGTTAAAATTAATTACTTGTATGGTAGTTCCAGTATAGATTGATAAAATGATGGCGTGAGAAAACAAAATAGATCTAATTCTTGAATATCTAAGCAAACTTTTCAATAGTGAAAGTGAGAAGTGGTTTGTATCACCAATTTACCAATAATTTCACAATCATATAAATCACTTTTAATCCACATGTTGCAATTCTAAAGCTCCATAGTAGAGGCAACACAATTTTGAATGAGATCTAACACGTCGCTACTACAAGAACAAAATAAATTACTCACTTAAATAATGTATCCCCAATGCTATTAAATGAACATCAAAATTTGGAGTATTTATATTACTTGGTTCTAACTAAATAGATTGTTTTCCCATTGAGAATTATAGCTCAGATAGGAACTTCCACATAGCTTCAGTGTGAGCATGTGATAGGAACTTCCACATAGGTTCTGTGTGAGCATGTGAGAAGTATTTCAAGATATTTTTGCAAAGTATTTCTATTTTTGAAAAATAAATTCTATTTTTTAATTCACTTTAGTTAAAAGGTGAAAGTCTTATTTTTAGTAGTTGAGTCTAAAAAGTGTTTTTCATGCATACATGACTTAGACTAGGAGTAATCTCAAATAGTGTTATTCAAATCAGTCTGGTCTGGCAAAATCGGTTGGTTAGCCTGACCATCTGAGCAAAGATGGTCAAACCGGTGACCTGGAACCATTTTTGGTCGATTTTGTACCAAACCGACCAGTTACGTACAACACCCATATGACACACTTAAAAGGGTGAATTTCAATATTTTTAGGGGAAAAAAAAACAAATTTCTCCCAATTTATGTACATTATGTAGATTTTTAGAAACTAGAAGTTGTGTTTTCAATTTAGAAACATCCAAAAGCTCCTCAAAAGAAAAAGAAATGATCAAATCATGGTCTTAAAATGATCAACAGGTTTCAAAACCAATTTTGCAGTGGCTGACTGATTGTATCTTCCTGGGTCTCTCTCAATTTTGCACGTGTGGTTTTCCCCCATCAATTTCACTTCATATTATATTTATCAATTTTTTTATCTATACATGCACTTCCCCCACATGTAAACTCTAACATTTATTTTCCATGCCTTGTAAGATTTTCTGAAATGATTTTCTATATTTCTAGTTCCGACTTCGAACACTACAAGCAACTTCCAGTATTCTCCTTGTGGAGAGTGAATCCCCCAAGGTTACAGGTTTGGAAAAAACAATGAGACAAAGATAAACAAGAAATAATGTGTTCAAATGACTTGAATAAGAGAAGGAAAGAGCAATCACAAAACCATCCACACTAACATAGAAATTATCATTAAGCTTTTATTTTGACATGCACTCTATTTACCCTGATATGTGAATGTGATCAACAGAGATGGAGGTATGAATAGCATACAATAATATGCCTCCACTCCATTAAATATGGGGACCTCATTACACACATGTAAGTCCACCTATAAGGCAGTAGTGGAACACAATTGTTCACCCAATTAACTAGGACTTCCTAATGATTTCTTCATAATGCACTCATGGAGTCATGGCTTAACTCATGGCCCACACAATAAAATAAATACATTGTCACACAATAACAATAATTCTTGCATAAGCTAGATGTATAAGCAACTAAGAGAAAAATTGACTATAAGACAAAATATCACAAAGCAACCAACTTAATGAGGACACTCTTTACAGTAAATGGAGCACCAAATTTGTAGAAGAGAGTCAACATGATAATATTGTAAGCTATGATTTCCATCTAGATGTTAACTATAAAATCAATCAAACTATAACAGGAACTGCAGTGTTGCACTTTGTGCTATTTTGGTTATATGCACTCTTTGTTGCTATATAAATGAGAATCTTTGCATATTTGTGTATAAATTGTTTGGATTCATATTGATGCACATGAATATATTTGTTTTTTTTCAAAATTTGAATATTTTATGTAGTTTTTGGTCGACCAATGTTTTTTCCGGTCCGGTCTGGTTTCACATTTTTTGGGTCGACTGGTCTAGTCTAGTTTTTGGTTCTGA
>JZKD02S0294221.1:6669-20068 GCA_000966675.3 Picea glauca | reverse complement strand
TCTGTCCAAAGACGATCAAAGGTTGGTAGGCTTTCTCTTCCACTGATACTTTGAAGAAAATGCTCCCAATGTTTTGGAAGGTTTTTTAGAGTGGATAAGACAAGTTCTCTATCGAACATGATTTCTCCAATGGCTTCTAGTTGTTCTTTAATCTCTGAAATCTTCATTAAGAAGATAGCAAATGTATCACCTTTTGTTATCTTGGTACTTTGAAGTTGGCTCTTCAAGGTAAGGGCTCTGAGGGTGTTTTCACTTTCAAATATTTCTTTTAATGCTTCATACATCTCATAAGTTGTCTTCAGGTTGGAAATATGAGGTAAGAGATGATCTCTTACTGAGTAGATGATTATTTTTCTTGCTTTGACATCCACTTCCTTCCTTATATTCTTCTCTTCATTGGTAGTTGCATCTGGTAAAGTTTTAGTTACTACATCCAAAAGGTCATCTTCTTCAAGGGTGACCTCAAGCCTTGATTTCCAAGAGCTGAAGTTGCTTGCTCCATCAAGGCTATCTTCTACTAAAGTTATGTTCTTCATTTGTTCAGATGTCTTCTCAAACTCTCACCAACTGGATTTGGAAAACCTAATGATTAGGGGACCAGTAACCTTGGATTTTATTGGGATTATGATTGCCAACAATCAACTTTGAGAGTGTCACAGGAATGCTTGTTGAGTTGAAACGTTTCTTCAAGAAGTTGCAGAAACCCTAGATCAAGATTCTGTAGGAAATTTTGGCACCCTAGAAACCCTAGGGCCAAAAACTCAAAATCCTTAGAATTTTACTTTGAAGGTCTCTGGAGATGTGCTAAGAAAGGTTGTACAACTTGGTCCAAGTTTTAGATTCAACGTCCACTTGTAAAGTGTTGAAAGAGCTGATTAAGTGAGGGTCGTACGGATTTCTGCAGAAACCCTAGAGATCATACGGAACTATAGAAGGAGGACGGTTTATCTTTTTAGATGCTTGTGCATGGATTCTTCAAGACCTATGCTCTAATACCATGTTGATTTTTCAATAGACAAGGTTAAGCATGAATTTCATTCCATTTTATCCTTTTACTTAAACCATAACCAATTATGTTGCAGCAACCAAGATCACAAGAAGGAACACCATGCANTAGTGTTGACAAGTCATACTCTTTTTAGGAACACATCTAACATATTGATATAAATGACATAAATGACATAAAGGTTAGGGTATAGGGGACATATCCTTGATTAATCCCTACATTGAAATTGATTTCTTCTAATCAATCCTCACTATTCCTAATCTTAACAATTACTTTCTCATACAACCTTATCATAACAACCCTGAACCTAATATGAACCTTTAGATCTTTCGATCTCTTCCATATGTTATTTCCAAGCATAGTGTCACAAGATTTATTAAAGTCAAAATTTGGATCATCATATAATTATTCATTTATCTTGACACTTTCTCGATGGAAAGATTATAGGAATTGGTTGGAATTGGCTTGTAGGGCCCATTTTCACTGCATGTACTAGTTTGGAAAATTGGCACAAAAATAGGTAATTTCAGCTTATATAATATATGTAAGAAATCCAATTAGCCTTAATCCCATACTTGAAACCAAATACTACTCGATCACAATTTTCTAAAGTTTGGAGGTAACAAAATTAGTTATAAGGGTCCTCGTAGGCTTAAAAACGAGTTGGCTAGACCAGCCCAAGAGGTAATCCTCCATAATGGTTGTGTGTTATCTGATCCCTATCTGACTCAGGATACAAGTAGAATAACCCCTGCAAGTAACCTATGAGAATCCTAAGTCAAGAAACTAATAAACCATTGTATAACCGATGCACAGATGAGCATTCATAAGTCTGGATCACCCTATGGGCAGGGTAGCAAATCCCAAAACCTTGAAAGCACCGTATCTCACAGAGGTATGGGCACTAGCAAGATCACCAAATACGAATAAATCCACAGAAATATCTCTGATGCTAGGTGAGTATCCAGGGGTTATCCCTTCAACTAACTTTACACGACCTTGTGATTAACTCCGATGTGAGCGGAGCCTCCTGATATTACCAATTATACAATGGATTTCTCAACTCCCTGTCTCAGACACATAAGTTGATTTAATTGCCTTGGATAAGTTTACTCACAAAATCCTATTCCAAGGCACTAAATCTTAGGCTAGTTTGTGCACCCTAAAAAATAAAATCGTGACTAATCAATTTTAGTTTAAAGTGTAAATTTTATTGGCTGTGATTTCTCAAAGAGGTATGGAAATGAAGCTSATGGTGTTAWGACTCTGSATGAAAATAAAAATAGATATAATGCAAAGCCTAGCTTTAACTTTTTAGTGAATGATATGCTAAATAAAAATAGTGMAATATTCAATTTTAACTCTGCAACTCAGAAGTAAAATGCAATCTTTCATTAAATGTGCTAAGCTAATGATAAAGGTTCAAAGACAAAAATACCAACCAATGCAAAATGCCTATTTTATTTTTTTATTTTCAATGTATTTAAAAAGAAAATGCATGGACTGATAAGCAACTTGATATATAAATTCTACTGTGTATAAAAGCAATCACTCGAGAAGAATACCAAGCAGCTAAGAAGACAACCCAACTACCAAGGACAAATAAAAAATGAAAAACAAAGAGAAAGATGCCGCCCAAAAATTCAACTCCAAAAAGGTTTCTTTTCATCCCAAACAATCTCAACAGGTACCATAGAGACCTAAGAAGGCTCAGTGATCCCCAAAACCTACCCAACAGTCACTAAACCAAGAAAACAAGCAAGGGGGAAGTGGTATACGCTCCTGTTCAAGAAAAAAGGGCGTATATATGCCTCTTGTAGTGGGACAACAAGCGTATACATGCGACTCTTAGGGGAAAAAGGACGTATATCTTTTAAAACAAGGCTAGGCAAGGTTAAAAGGATGAAAACTCAGGCCCAGAGTGAATAGACTGTATCCAACTGTGATACAACAAGAAATACAAAGGCAAAAGAGTAATGTAAGAAGGAAAAATACTTCAACCCTTAGAAGGAATATCTCTCCCCAGTGGAGTCGCCAATTCTGTTACAAGGGAAAAACTCTCTATGGGCAAGGGTAAACCACAACAGATAGGTATGATTGCAGAAATGAACTCAATTCCAGCATGTGCTATATAAACTAATGTGCAATACGAGGAAGAAGCCGACCTCGATCCAATCATTTGATGTCGTTCCACCGTTGAACACTTTGACCCAAAGGTTTACACCTGCAATAAGTTCTCAAAAAACAAGTGATGCAAGTATATAGTGATGGTATATAAAATGAGTTAGCACATCAGATAGCAAAATCCATTAATAAACATAACAAACATGCCCATGGATAATAATCATATATTTGTAAGATATCGATAGGATGGAAAGGAGTATTTCTATTAATAATTGATCAACAGAAGTATCAACATTACACGCTTCTATGTCAGCACGGTTCGAAACCAAGAAACCAAGTTCCTTCCAAGTGGGTCTCCACCACTTCAATCCTCCACCAAAGGCAATCTCATAGCAAAGAGATAATGATATCCCCTTGAAAATAAGGCAAGATCTTGGGGGATGAACACTATGTTCAGACTTGAGGGACAAAGGGATGTAGAATCAATATGAAGTAATTTGTCTGGAGTAACTTTTCTCTCAAAGTTGAATGCTTTCTCTCTCTTTTCCATAGCTCGAAATTGTTCTCTTATAGCCTTTAGAATGAAATTGAAGGGTTGAGTCGGAATGTTTCCAGTATATGGAAGGCCAAGGATCAGAGACCTTCTGTCATGACATGGAAACATGACCTCATATTGTATTTTATGGCACAAATCCTGATATACGTGAGGTGTAGTGGAGAAGCTAGCGTATACGCATCTTGCAAAGAAGTTAGGAAGCGTATATGTGGAAAAATATATAATTTTGCCTCTGGATTTATCAAAAAAGGGGGTTTATAAGTCTGCATAGGGAAATGGAAAAAGGCACTCTGTGTAAGATAGCAATGGTGAGACAAATCTTTCTATAACAAGGGGAATACATCCATTATAATGAATAATTACAAAATAGTATTTAGATTTCCTTAATCTTTTACATTTAGAACAACCAAAAATTATCAATATTTTATAGTAAAGTTGATATTTACTATTATCTTNAAAAATAGATATAATGCAAAGCCTAGCTTTAACTTTTTAGTGAATGATATGCTAAATAAAAATAGTGCAATATTCAATTTTAACTCTGCAACTCAGAAGTAAAATGCAATCTTTCGTTAAATGTGCTAAGCTAATGATAAAGGTTCAAAGACAAAAATACCAACCAATGCAAAATGCCTATTTTATTTTTTTATTTTCAACATATTTAAAAAGAAAATGCATGGACTGATAAGCGACTTGATATATAAATTCTACTGTGTATAAAAGCAATCACTCGAGAAGAATACGAAGCAGCTAAGAAGACAACCCAACTACCAAGGACAAATCAAAAATGAAAAACAAAGAGAAAGATGCCGCCCAAAAATTCAACTCCAAAAAGGTTTCTTTTCATCCCAAACAATCTCAACAGGTACCATAGAGACCTAAGAAGGCTCAGTGATCCTCAAAACCTACCCAACAGTCACTAAACCAAGAAAACAAGCAAGGGGGAAGTGGTATACGCTCATGTTCAAGAAAAAAGGGCGTATATATGCCTCTTGTAGTGGGACAACAAGCGTATACACGCGATTCTTAGGTGGAAAAGGACGTATATCTTTTAAAACAAGGCTAGGCAAGGTTAAAAGGATGAAAACTCAGGCCCAGAGTGAATAGACTGTATCCAACTGTGATACAACAAGAAATACAAAGGAAAAAGAGTAATGTAAGAAGGAAAAATACTTCAACCCTTAGAAGGAATATCTCTCCCCAGTGGAGACGCCAATTCTGTTACAAGGGAAAAACTCTCTATGGGCAAGGGTAAACCACAACAGATAGGTATGATTGCAGAAATCAACTCAATTCCAGCATGTGCCATATAAACTAATGTGCAATACGAGGAAGAATCCTACCTCGATCCAATCATTTGATGTCGTTCCACCGTTGAGCACTTTGACCCAAAGCTTTACACCTGCAATAAGTTCTCAAAAAACAAGTGATGCAAGTATATAGTGACGGTATATAAAATGAGTTAGCACATCAGATAGCAAAATCCATTAATAAACATAAAAAACATGCCCATGGATAATAATCATATATTTGTAAGATATCGATAGGACGGAAAGGAGTATTTCTATTAATAATTGATCAACAGAAGTATCAACATTACACGCTTCTATGTCAGCACGGTTCTAAACCAATAAACCAAGTTCCTTCCAAGTGGGTCTCCACCACTTCAATCCTCCACCAAAGGCAATCTCATAGCAAAGAGATAATGATATCCCCTTGAAAATAAGGCAAGATCTTGGGGGATGAACACTATGTTCAGACTTGAGGGACAAAGGGATGTAGAATCAATATGAAGTAATTTGTCTGGAGTAACTTTTCTCTCAAAGTTGAATGCTTTCTCTCTCTTTTCCATAGCTCGAAATTGTTCTCTTATAGCCTTTAGAATGAAATTGAAGGGTTGAGTCGGAATGTTTCCAGTATATGGAAGGCCAAGGATCAGAGACCTTCTGTCATGACATGGAAACATGACCTCATATTGTATTTTATGGCACAAATCCTGATATACGTGAGGTGTAGTGGAGAAGCTAGCGTATACGCATCTTGCAAAGAAGTTAGGAAGCGTATATGTGGAAAAATATATAATTTTGCCTCTGGATTTATCAAAAAAGGGGGTTTATAAGTCTGCATAGGGAAATGGAAAAAGGCACTCTGTGTAAGATAGCAATGGTGAGACAAATCTTTCTATAACAAGGGGAATACATCCATTATAATGAATAATTACAAAATAGTATTTAGATTTCCTTAATCTTTTACATTTAGAACAACCAAAAATTATCAATATTTTATAGTAAAGTTGATATTTACTATTATCTTNAATTCAACTCCAAAAAGGTTTCTTTTCATCCCAAACAATCTCAACAGGTACCATAGAGACCTAAGAAGGCTCAGTGATCCTCAAAACCTACCCAACAGTCACTAAACCAAGAAAAAAAGCAAGGGGGAAGTGGTATACGCTCCTGTTCAAGAAAAAAGGGCGTATATATGCCTCTTGTAGTGGGACAACAAGCGTATACACGCGACTCTTAGGGGAAAAAGGACATATATCTTTTAAAACAAGGCTAGGCAAGGTTAAAAGGATGAAAACTCAGGCCCAGAGTGAATAGACTGTATCCAACTATGATACAACAAGAAATACAAAGGCAAAAGAGTAATGTAAGAAGGAAAAATACTTCAACCCTTAGAAGGAATATCTCTCCCCAGTGGAGTCGCCAATTCTGTTACAAGGGAAAAACTMTCTATGGGCAAGGGTAAACCACAACAGATAGGTATGATTGCAGAAATCAACTCAATTCCAGCATGTGCTATATAAACTAATGTGCAATACGAGGAAGAAGCCTACCTCGATCCAATCATTTGATGTCGTTCCACCGTTGAGCACTTTGACCCAAAGATTTACACCTGCAATAATTTCTCAAAAAACAAGTGATGCAAGTATATAGTGATGGTATATAAAATGAGTTAGCACATCAGATAGCAAAATCCATTAATAAACATAACAAACATTCCCATGGATAATAATCATATATTTGTAAGATATCGATAGGACGGAAAGGAGTATTTCTATTAATAATTGATCAACAGAAGTATCAACATTACATGCTTCTATGTCAGCACGGTTCGAAACCAAGAAACCAAGTTCCTTCCAAGTGGGTCTCCACCACTTCAATCCTCCACCAAAGGAAATCTCATAGCAAAGAGATAATGATATCCCCTTGAAAATAAGGCAAGATCTTCGGGGATGAACACTATGTTTAGACTTGAGGGACAAAGGGATGTAGAATCAATATGAAGTAATTTGTCTGGAGTAACTTTTCTCTCAAAGTTGAATGCTTTCTCTCTCTTTTCCATAGCTCAAAATTGTTCTCTTATAGCCTTTAGAATGAAATTGAAGGGTTGAGTCGGAACGTTTCCAGTATATGGAAGGCCAAGGATCACAGACCTTCTGTCATGACATGGAAACATGACCTCATATTGTATTTTCTGGCACAAATCCTGATATACATGAGGTGTAGTAGAGAAGCTAGCGTATACGCATCTTGCAAAGAAGTTAGGAAGCGTATATGTGGAAAAATATATAATTTTGCCTCTGGATTTATCAAAAAAGGGGATTTATAAGTCTGCATAGGGAAATGGAAAAAGGCACTCTGTGTAAGATAGCAATGGTGAGACAAATCTTTCTATAACAAGGGGAATGCATCCATTATAATGAATAATTACAAAATAGTATTTAGATTTCCTTAATCTTTTACATTTAGAACAACCAAAAATTATCAATATTTTATAGTAAAGTTGATATTTACTATTATCTTCATCTTTTAGAACATTTTTTTTTTTATCAATATTTTATAATAAAGTTGCTATTTACTATTATCTCCCTTTACTTGTGTGTTTACTACTCTTCTACATATATCAGATGGAGGTTCACACTAAAGGCTCTTGGGAATCATTTGTTCTAGGAATGAGATTATACATCAATGAGTAGTGATTATACAATTTCTCCCATGTTTGATTTCAGATTATTTTTTGGGCATCATTTGTTCTAGGAGTGAGATTATACATCAATGACCAATGATTATACAATTTCTCCCATGTTTGAATTCATATTATTTATTCACATGGTGTAGATTCATACATATGATATATTTGGAGTGATTACCTTCGGCTTTAGCGACATTTCCAGTTGTTGTTAATGCNAAATTATAATCATCGATTTGAGGGGGACAAATGTCATTAGATCTTTTATTTCGGGAGATAGCCATTGTGGAGAAAGCAGGAGTTGAGATTTGAAACTCCTGAAGACCGAATCATAGAATAAATCACATCCGTTGATTTAGAAGGGTTAGTTCTGATCCGTAGAATTGGGAAAGGACAGATCTAAACAATCAGGTTCAGAAGAGCCGTCGAGATCTTGATATTGACAATCACGAAGGATTGCAAAGATGAAAAGTACTCGGATGTTAAAAATTTGATAGCGGGCCGCAATTGAAACCACAGTATTGCAAAAAGGATGTGTGGTGATTGGAAGTGAATTGTGGGGAGAAAAGTGAATTGTGGGGAGAAAAGTGGGTTGATCCCAAACCACTTTCAACCGCACCCAAATTCATGTGTGGACATAACCTGAGGTCACATGCGGGAAAGAGTTAACGAAGGAGGAGCTAGCTCTTGAGACGTCATCGTTCAGTAGTGAGAATAAGAGATTGCGAGTTTTACAAAACTCGCATCGAGAAACAAAAAATGCTTGTCTTTATTTACAAGCGAGACCATTAAGGTTTCAAAGAGCTAATTAAACTCCGAGAATTGAAGATCCTTGACCGAGAAGTCGTGAAACCCCAAGGAGAATGGGGGGTTTGCAGCAAATGTACATTGAGATGTTAATCCACTCTGCATTTTCTCATGGCTACAATAATATTTTGACATGGATCCACTGTGTATATTTTGTGGTTATTATATTGCATCTTATATACTTCATGGATCCATAGTGTACTTTATTTAGCAACTATGCTTATTTTTCTACCTAAGCATGGGTAAGCCCACCTTGGGAAAGGGAGTCATCTACTAGTTTGTTTTTTTGTTTGCATCTTCCTTTTATATCCTTAGTTTGCTACAATCCACCTAGGTTTCACTTGCCAAATTCCTTTATGTCTTATAATGTATTTCAACCACTTTCTTCCCTTCTAANTATTGCAGAAAGGATGTGTGGTGATTGGAAGTGAATTGTGGGGAGAAAAGTGAATTGTGGGGAGAAAAGTGGGTTGATCCCAAACCACTTTCAACCGCACCCAAATTCATGTGTGGACATAGCCTGAGGTCACATGCGGGAAGGAGTTAACGAAGGAGGAGCTAGCTCTTGAGTCGTCATCGTTCAGTAGTGAGAATAAGAGATTGTGAGTGTTACAAAACTCGCATCGAGAAACAAAAAATGCTTGTATTTATTTACAAGCGAGACCATTAAGGTTTCAAAGAGCTAATTCAACTCCGATAATTGAATATCCTTGACCGGGAAGTCGTGCAACCCCAAGGAGAATGGGGGGTTTGCAGCAAATGTACATTGAGATGTTAATCCACTCTGCATTTTCTCATGGCTACAATAATATTTTGACATGGATCCACTGTGTATATTTTGTGGTTATTATATTGCATCTTATATACTTCATGGATCCATAGTGTACTTTATTTAGCAACTATGCTTATTTTTCTACCTAAGCATGGGTAAGACCACCTTGGGAAAGGGAGTCATCTACTGGTTTGTTTTTTTGTTTGCATGTTCCTTTTATATCCTTAGTTTGCTACAATCCACCTAGGTTTCACTTTCCAAATTCCTTTATGTCTTATAATGTATTTCAACCACTTTCTTCCCTTCTAACCCCATACATTATAAAGAATCCATTATAGCTAGATTTTGTGACCCTTGACTATATATGCTAAGTTTGGTGAGTCTCTTTTGATTTCTCCATGAATTCTCACTCCTTTAAGGTATTTTTTGAGTGTATTCTTAGATGCTCACTAGTTTCCTTCTGAAAACTTGTGAGCTACTACCTAGGTTCCTTCATGCAACTTGCGAGCACCTCCAAAATGGCACAAAAAACTAAATTCATGCCAAAAGTGTGGTCCTGAGTGGGGATCATGCAATATGTACACTTGTATACCTCAGACATTGATCCCCAATAACCAAAACTACTTTACCATCATATAAATAAGAGTTCTATGTGGGAGGAAAGGACCAAGACTAGTTAATGTACTTTCATTCTAAATAAATCTATGGAGAATTATCTTAATCTTTTATAGTCTCTTCATTATCAGAACCTATTAGTTATAGAAGCCTCGTCTAGTCATAAGTAGGGATTGAATCCTCATTGGATTTCCTTTCTATAGTAATACCATGACTATGTTGTAAAGTTGATATTGATAAGTGGCTTAGTTGGAGGAACCAGACTTGGGTGATGAAGTTGTCTACAAAAAGAATCAAGTATAAAACTCCTTGTTACTTTTTTATTATACAAAAATACATATATCTCTCTCCCCCACCAACCTGCATTCTCCCCAATTCATTATTCATTTATCTATTAANGTAAAATCGGGCCACCGTTTTGAACTAACGGATCATTGTAAATCCTTACACTAATGTAATATATTACAGATGTAGGATATTATCCCGCATTAGTCATTAGGTTGCATTAATTAAGCTGAGTAGGTAACCGCTTGAGTAGAGTGTGATAGAATTTAGATAGGAGAAAGAAGAGAGAGTAAGCTTTGGGTCCTTAGACAAGTTTTCATTGTAGTTTTGTAAGATACAAAATTTTTAATCATGTATTTATTTCTGAAATGAATAGAATAGAGAAAATTTATCCAATTGTATAGTGTTGATACTATTTTATAGTTTTACTGTTGTTATGTGTTTTGTGGATGTATGATGTTCATGGTGAAGGAATGAATTTATGAAGAATTGAATAAGTTTCAAGTGTTTTCTCTTCTATAAGTTATTCAAGGAGTGAACAGGACCAAAAATCGACTAAGTGTCGAAAAAATCCTTCAGAAGAAGAATTTGCGAAAGTTGGACAAGATAAAGGGTTAAGATATATCCAAGAGGAGTCGAAGGAAACAAGGACCGTTGATTTAAGGAGGAATACGCGTCAACAGATCGTAAGCTTCAGGTAAATTAAAATTGGCTTTTGATTGAGAATTGAGAGTGTCAAAACCCGAAGACCCAAAGAAAATATGGACCATTAGATCCAGAGGGATGTGTGGCGACAGATTGAGAAATTCAGATAATAATACTCTAGGAAGTTGATAATTGAAATATTCTAACCTACAAGGCCCGAAGTAAATTATAATCATCGATTTGATGGGAACAAATGTCAATAGATCTTTTATTTCAGGAGATAGTCATTGTGGAGAAAGCAGGAGTTGAGATTTGAAACTCCTGAAGCCCAAATCATGGAATAAATCACATTCGTTGATTTCGAAGTGTTAGTTCTGATTCGTAGAATTGGGAAAGGATAGATCCTAACCATCAGGTTTAGAAGAGCCATCGAGATATTGATAACAACTATCATGAAGGATTGCAAATATGAAAAGTACTCTGATGTTAAAAATTTGATAGCGGGCCGCAATTAAAACCACAATATTGCAAAAAGGACGTGTGGTGATTGGCAGTGAATTGTGGGGAGAAATGTGGGTTGATCCCAAACCACTTTCGACCGTTCCCGAAGTCGTGTGTGGACATAGCCTGAGGTCACATGTGAGAAGGAGTTAACATAGGAGGAGCTAGCTCCTGAGTCATGATCGTTCAGTAGTGAGAATAAGAGATCGCGAGTGTTACAGAACTTGCATCGAGAAACATAAAATGCTTGTGCTTATTTTCAAGGGAGACCATTAAGGTTTCAAATAGCTAATTCAACTCCAAGAATTGAAGATCCTTGACCGGGAGGTCGCAAAACCCCAAGGAGAATGGGGGGTTTGCACCAAATGTACATTGAGATGTTAATGTACTCTACATTTTCTCATGGCTACAATAATATTTTGACATGGATCCATTGTGTATTTTTTGTGGTTATGATATTGCATCTTATATACTTCATGGATCCATAGTGCACTTTATTTAGCAACTATGCTTATTTTTCTACNGAAACCTCCATTGTAACATCCCCAACCACCAACAGGTCGATAAATGCCACTACTCAACTTTGATACCAATTTGTAACATCCCCCGGTCTACAACTCCACCGGTTAATGCTACCAAAAAAACCTTAAAGTTGTCCTTTACTGCTATGATTCTGAACTATAACATCCCCGACCCTCCATAGAGATCGTGTAATGCTATCAATACTCAACTTTGATACTAATTTATAACATCCCCGGCCACTAACAGGCCGGACAATGACATTACTCATCTCTGATACCAATTTGTAACATCCCCTGCCACCAACAGGCTGGGCAAATGGCCGCACAAACAACCTTCATTACGTCCAATTATGTAGATAAATATGTAGAGGCCAAAAATGGGTTCAGATTGAGGATGGCCAAATGGCCCGGACGAACCCCCAACCCAGCTCAACTCATCCGCTTTAACTACATGCGCCCAGTTCAACACTTGTCTTCCTGGAGCTATATGCACTCCACTTAGCATNATTTTCTTTTCATCCTAAAGGATGTGATACAGTCCAATTTCCAAAGAATCCCTGTGGCTTTTATGTTGAGAGCATGCAAGTGTTGTGCAACCCGTGTTATAATATTTGTAACTTATGCAATGTGTTATACATGAAAATTTCAAGTTGAAACCTCCATTGTAACATCCCCAACCACCAACAGGTCGATAAATGCCACTACTCAACTTTGATACCAATTTGTAACATCCCCCGGTCTACAACTCCACCGGTTAATGCTACCAACAAAACCTTAGAGTTGTCCTTTACTGCTATGATTCTGAACTATAACATCCCCGACCCTCCACAGAGATCATGTAATGCTATCACTACTCAACTTTGATACTAATTTATAACATCCCCAGCCACTAATAGGCCAGACAATGACACTACTCATCTCTGATACCAATTTGTAACATCCCCTGCCACCTACAGGCTGGGCAAATGGCCGCACAAACAACCTTCATTACGTACAGTTATGTAGATAAATATGTAGAGGCCAAAAACGAGTTCAGATTGAGGATGGCCGAATGGCCCGGACGAACCCCCAACCCAGCTCAACTCATCCTCTTTAACTACATGCGCCCAGTTCAACACTTGTCTTACTGGAGCTATATGCACTCCACTTAGCATACATCCATTTTCCAGGAACTTAGGATATCATTCATCAATTTCCCACCTTAATCTTTAGGAATAATAATAAAATATTATCCCCCTAGCTTAGCCCCCCCCTTAGCTTAGCCCCTAGGCCCAAACAGTTAGCCTCCTCCCTTTCCCAACCTTATGGAAGCTTAGTCCCCTATCACTATTTCTTCGTGGTCAGACTACAACCGGCGATGTTTTATATTTTATTAATGATCTACAAGATTGCATATACAAAATCAGGCTCATGGCCTTAAGCATCTAGGCTCTCTGGCCTAATAAACACATAAGCCCAACAAATTATATACACTTGTCTCACCAGCCTACAAAACATGTTTACAATTCATAAATAAAACTGGGGCACTATCAGGGGATATTACATCCATCTACTATGGAATTTGTAACCTGTACTATGCATGACCTTTTCTA
>JZKD02S0294210.1:0-20069 GCA_000966675.3 Picea glauca | reverse complement strand
CCACATTACATCTTGCGTAGTCTTTACAATATGTCTAAAAGATTCAAGCGTGAGAAGGCTGATAGAAGCGTTTTTCATCACAACTTGATCAAAGTTATTATCGTCCACCATTTGAGCCTTCATGGTGATAGTTAGCAAGCCTTCTTATCTAGGAATGGCTTTTCCACTCCCGAGTCTGTCCAAGTGGACAAGGTTGTGGTTACATAAACTAGGGTTGGGCCAGCTGTGACATTTCATATCCTTCTACCCCCTGTCAAACCCTCGGATTTCCCTGACATCGACCTACCCGATACCATAGCCAACCCATGTACCAAATACAAGACTGAGGCCGTAAAGAAGCCTGTGAGGAAGAAAGGAAGAAGCGATACTACTGTCAACAGTAAAGGGAAGAAAACTGCTCGATGGATATTGAGGTGTGCTAGGAATAAACCCAAGCCAAACGTTGACCAGAAGCCAATAGTGCTGAGCGAGGACTCAGACTCCGATATTAATCATTTCCTAGTTGAGGAGTACCCCTATTCTCATGGCCTATGCTCTACGAAACCCTATGACTATGTCTCTAACTTACCTCCATGCCTCAAAAACAACCCTAACTACCCGAGAATCAAGCTACATAATGAAACCCCTGGTGACTTAAACAAACCCTCGACTGTTACGCCAACGCCCGATCAATCATCATGTATCCAATGTAATTCTTGGCTAGAGTGTTATTACACCGACATTCCCCTGTTGCAATCAAAGATCAAATCGTTAGAGGAACAAGTGACAGTGTTGTCGAAGGAGAACGACAGGCTACAAGCCAATGAGAAGAAAAGAAATACCACCAGTTCGATTGTCTTCAGGAATGTCGAAGTAGAAACGACCTTTGTCAATTCAAAATTATCATGACCAGGTTGTCCAGGTATGTGTTTTGACATCGATTTCACTTTATGAGTTTGCTTGAATTAATATAACAGATTGCATTTTTCTTTCAATTAGCTCTGTTCATTTTAATACATTCGAAATGATTCTATTATAGTTTGATCATCAAAAACGATGTTGTTGTGGATCCTGTACAGTAGATTCATTTTACTAAACTCAAATATAGCTATGATATGGTTATGCGATTTTGTTGTGCCCAGCTTAGTATAAGCGATTGAGTTGTTTGTGATTATGTTTGGTTTGCTTGGAAAAAATTCTATTTCGTTTTGAATAAATATTCTCGTTTGGATTTTGATTACATTCGACTTGTGCAAAAGATCTATTTGCTAAAATCATGTAGCTGTGTTGATTGATACGATTTTGCATAACGATTGTGTCGGTCCCAAACTGGTTCGATTCATTTCTTCTGTTTTGATTTTGAAACAATGTTGCATGCCATGATTAGCATGATCATTTGAATATGTTTGATATAGTTCTATTAATTTGAAAAATGATCCTGTTGATTTGGTTTTGATTCGACAACGATTTTGTTAATGGCTGAGTCGACATAAATTATTCCATGAATGATTTGTTTAATCGGTTACAGCTTGTGTCGATTCAAATTGATTCATGAAAATGATTTAATTGGTTTCAATCTTTAAAATGATTATGTATGTTCTGAATTGGTAATAAAAGTTGTTTGACAAATCCCACATATCCTGTTATCAATTGATCAATTCGATTACAATTTCATTTGTTTCCATTTGCATACAAGTTTTGGTTTGGTGTGGCATGAATGATTCACTCTGTTTGGAATTAGTAATTAAAGATTTGTTTTGATAAGTCGGATATATTTCTATTAGAATTGGATTGATTAAAAACGATTATGTTTTCAAATTAGACCAGCTACAGAATCGCAAGATTCTGTAGCTAGTCTTAAAAATTAGATTTTTGTCAATTTTATCAATAAAATATCATCTAAACTTGTCTATTCTTGTCTTCTTTCAGGTGCATATGAATTACAATGATCAATTGGGCATGTTGTGGCAGTTTAGGAGATACTTTTGTGATATAAGTTTTGTTTTAGGTTGTTAGCTTGAGTCAAAAATAGAGACTTGGGATATTATCCCCAGATTTTTGTAAACTGTTTTGATAATTCCCACAGGGATGTTTTACCCTATGGAAGGTCTTTAAATACTTGTCATTTTTGTAATGAACCCATCATCATCACTGTTGGGAGAACCAGACTATGGATTTATAATAATACAGACTGGGATGAAAGTTGATGTCTTGTAACAGCTTTAGCTTTCAATATATCAAACTTTTGTTTCGAGTTTTATTCATATGAGTTTGCAAGCAATCATCGACTACTTTAGGTATCATGATTCATTGCATGTTGATGTGATTTGGTTTATATGTTGTTCATATCTGATCTCTCTTATTTAAAAAATAGAGCAATTACTCTATTTCAATTTAATGAATACAGGTTTATCTTTTTCGTTAATTGAATTGTTTCATACAAATTTTGCACAAGGATTTATCTGACTACGATAATTTGTTAATTATAAGATTTCTGTAATTTTTTATGTCTTGTTTGTCCTGTCATTTATATTTGAAGAGAACAACCACTCCCCATTTATGAGAAGCTTGTGGAGAATCAGGTGTGGGTTTCCTCCAACCAAACAGCTAAATCAACTATTGGATACAAGACAAACCTGAAGCGTTACTGCAGGTCAGTTTGTTATTTGTTATTTGATAGTTAATTTATTAGTGTTATTTAAGTAGTTTAGTTAGATATATATATAGTTTAGATTCATAGTTAGAATTATTATTTTAGTTTCTTAGCTTAGATAGTTTTTATTCAATTTCTTTCTTATAAAATTATAAAAATAAAAAACAACAGTTTCGTTGTCTTAGGACAGTTTACAAATGATTTTTGCAGTTTTTAATTTAAATCTGTAATCTGTAAATATCGTATATTTGTAATTGGATCTGATTTTGTTGATAATTGAACATTTAAATTTATAGAATTATAGTTGTATGATTTAGGTAATAGATTGTATATATGTAGTTTAGATTTGTTTAATAGTTTGTTTTAATTATTTCTTTCATTTAGATTAGTTCCTTAGTGTAGTTTTCATTTGTTTTCTAGGACTTAGATCAGCCAACGGAGCCGCTAAACCCGTCAGGGTGGGTCATCCCAATCGTCTTGGGTTATTTAGACAACCCTGAACCAGATCCATCCTTCTAGTTGGCGAGCGTTCAATTTCGCCTGTCAACAGATGGTTAAAAGGTAACCCTTGAAGAAGCTACATGAAAGTATAAATAAGAGGCAAGGCTCTCTCATTTTAATCACACTTGAGAATATTGAATATCTATAGGTGACTGAGGTAACCAAAGCATATCTAAGCCGAATTTCAGAGGGAAGGTGAAGAAAAGAAGGCTGAAATTCAAGGGAGGATAAATTCTTTTGATGATGCTTTCTAAGGTATGTTATTTACAGGTCATCTCACCATTTTTTGCAATAACATTTTTTCTAGAATGATTCAAAATGTGAAATTGGGAGGCCATTGAGGAAACATATCCAATTAGATTTTTTACTAATGTCAGCTTGTGGGTCATTGTAGTTTTGAAGTTACACTCCATGGAAAATAGGGTTTGTGGCTAGTCCTGAAACTAGTATAAAACATGGGTTTTGGGTAAAAACATCATAACTTCTTCATAACATATCCAAATTCAATAAGAAAAAATGTGTTGGCTAGAGTACATTCTATAGTATTATGTGTAAAATTTCTAGATACATACAACAAATATTTCATGTGGGGCACGCTCTACAAGTTCGCTCTCCAAAATAAGCCAGAATTCAACAAGGTATGCCATTTTTTCTATAACTCCTTTTCTGAGAGGTTCCAAGTAGTGACACCTGGAGGAATTGCACAAAACACACTAAATAATACTGTGTATTATTTTTAGATATTTACTCATTACAGGTACATCTTTATGATTATTTCAAGTTAGGTTCATTGACTAATCCAAAACTAGTCATGTGAGACTAAAGTAAAGTTTGATGAAAATGCTAGTCACTTGTTGTTAAAGTCAAGGAAGGTTTGCAGGTTGAGGTACAGGTTGGTGCATGGTTGATGCACTAGTTTATCATACAAGTTGATTATAGGTTTTTTGGTACAAGTTGGTGCATGGTTGATGCACTTGTTTATGGTACAGGTTGATTACAAATTGAGGTACAGGTTGATGCATGGTTGATACATGGTACAGGTTGTTTGGTGCAAGTTTATTGGTATAGTTTTACAACAGTATATCTCACAGTGACAGTGTGATAGTGGTTCCATCATTCTACTTCTATTTCAGAGAAGTTGGACGGGGGAAGGACAGGTGGTTGTAGCTAGAGAACATAGGGGGTTGTACCCTCCTTCTGGTTGTAGCCAGAGAATTGGGGAGTTGGAGCTTCCTTCAGGTTGTAGCCTGAGAAACTAGGGGGTTTGAGCCTCCTTCCATTTGTAGTTGGAAAACAAAGGAAGTTGGTGCTTCTAATGAATGTAATTCTTCAAGACATATAAGAAAAAACATTATGTGGTTTTCTCCCGCTTTGGGTTTCCACGTAAAAAACCTGGTTTACTGTGTATGTGTATGAATCTTCATTTGTTCAGTTTTTATTTACTTTGTAAATATTGGATGATAATGTTGCATTGATATAACACTTGCATTATATGGTTAAAAAGGATTAGATTTCTCTATTACTGATTCAACCTCCCTCTCAGTAATCCAACACCTGTACCACAAGTTCACTTCATGTACCTGAAATCATTCGCTAGCATACTCCCACCCTTATAGTTGGGATTTGACCACTTGGAGTTTGAAGATACAAATTTTATCATGGTGTGTGTCATTTAATTCACACTAAGGTCACACATGTGAGCCTCTAGCTCACGGTCAAAGGCCAGGTCAAATTTAGCAGAAAAAGTGAGACAACAATATTTGAACATGATTTATGGGAAGATGAGGGCGAGTCATCGAAATCCAGGACATGGGTTTTGTGGAAAATGATCTCATTTATATGAATCATGATCATATTTTCCAAATAATGTATTACCAGGGATATATGGCCATTTCTCTTTTATGACCCATCTCTTGCATGTACTTAATTTTTATGACAATTTTGTTTCTCTATTTTAAAATCAATCTGTGATAGTATAATTAGTTTTCAAAGTGTTGTACCACTAGAACCAACACTAGCATACAGAGAAAATATCACAAATATCTAATCATGTGATATTGTTGGATAGTTGGTTTTCATTGATGTCAACCCTGGTCAACCCTACAAGAAGCTTTGGAAAGATGGCTAAATGATTAAGTCATTGAGAAGCCCCAGAGGTGTGGTCATGAAGCATGAAGTGTTTGAAGAAAACAAGTGTGAAGGACATTGTAAATGCATGCACAACCATCATATATGGATATTCATCATAATGTGGTTTCTAATGGTAGGTGGTATGCTACATGGTTTCTCACAGTTGAGGAGACATTCCCTCTTGAAGATGGAAGCCTTGAAGTATGGTTAAGAAACCCTAAACAATTGTAACAAGAAGTGACAAGTCGGCCCCAAATTAATTAAAAGAAGAATTTTTTTTGCAAATAAGAAGTTACAAGTTGACCCCATTGCAATGACTATTAAAATAAATATTAAGGATATTGTTAGTAAAGTTGGCCCCAATGGAATAATCATTAAAAAACTATTTGGAATTTTATTTTGGTCAAGTTGGCCCTAAAATGATGGTACTAGATATAGTATAAATAAGGCACCTAGGAGTTCATTTATTACATAAAATCAAGTTATTTTTATTTAAGGTAACCAATGACATCTGAGGTGAATTTCAAAGGGAATATGAAGCGAAGAAGGGTGAAATTACAAGGGAGGATGAAGTCTTGTGATGATGTGTTTTAAGGTATGTTATTCAAAGGTCATGTTACCATTTTCTATATAATTGTTTTTCTAGAATTCTTCAGACAACGAAAATTGGAGGATGTTGAGAAGAAATATCAAGGTACATGTGGTAAACCTTTCATCTTCTGGGTTGTTTTATTGTTTGAGATGCACTCTATGGAAGATATGGTTTTTTACTAGTCTCAAACAAGTGTTCTGAGAAAAACAGTCATAAATGCTTCAAAGAGGATCCAAATTAGGTGAGACCCATTGCATTGGATAGGGTACCGTCCATAGTATTTTTTTTTTCTTTTAAGAACCAGATATCAAATATTCATTGGTTGGAATTCTCTACAAGTTCTCTCTCTAGAATAGGCTGGAATTCAACAAGGTATTTCATTTTCACTATAACTTCTTTTCGGGGACGATTCAGGGAATGAAAATTGGAGGAATTTTAGATAATATATTCAATAATATTGGGTACAAGTTTCATACCTTTATTCATTACAGGTACAGATTTATTCTTGTTGAAAGTTATGGTTTATGACTAATCTAAAAACTAGTCACGCAAGACTGAGGTAAAGTTTGATGGAGTTGTTATTCTCTTATTGTTGAAGATGAAAAATGTATGAATGGCTATGATATAATTCTCTAGGTCTGTTATAGAATCAAAGGTATTTTTTTATATGAATTTTGAAGGTTATTTCTTGATGTTATGATACATGCTTGAGACATGTTTTGGATATTTAGATATATTCTTTGAGGCACATCTTGGATGTATGGTATATGTTTTGTACATGGTTTGAGTCATATTTGTTGAGGCATATTGTTGGTACATATCTTGTATATATTGGCATATATATTTGGCACATATCTTGATGATGTTATGGAACATGTTTGAGGCATACCTTGGTATATGGTGAGAGATTATCTTGGCGATATTGGCACATGATATATGAGTGGATCTGGTCACGTTGATGGTGATTATCAATGGCAGTGATAGGTTGATGATGGTATATCAATGATAGTGAAAGTGGTAGTGATGGTGACAATGGCAGTGGCAGTGGCAGTGACAGTGACAGTGACAGTGGTAGTCATAGTGACAATGGCAGTGATAGTGACAGTGAAAGTAGCAATGATAGGTTGAGTCTACATTTATATTTCAGGGTGGAAGGAAGGGGAGCGGAAAAGGGGTTGTAGCTTCCTTCTGGTTGGAGCCGAAGAATATAGGGAGTTGGATATTCCTTTAGGTTGGAGCCTATAAATTAGGGGGTCATAGCTTCCATCCAATTGGATCTAGAGAATCTAGCGAGTTGGAGCTTCCTTCAGGTTGGAGACTGTAAATCAGGGGGTTAGAGCCTCCTTCCATTTGGAGCTGGAGAATTCAGGGAGTTGTAGCCTCCTTTAGGTTGGAGTCTGTAAATAGGGGGTTGGAGCCTCCTTCTAGTTGGTGCTGGAGAATTTGTAAGTTGGTGCTTCCTATGAATGAAATCTTTGATATATAATAAACCATTATGCGGTTTTCTCCCATTTGGGTTTCCACATAAAATATTGTTGTATTATGTAGATGTGTATGATGTAATGAATTGTTTATGGTTATATGTTTATGATATGTTAAATGCAATCACAATCGAATGGAATCATTGATAAATTAATGTTGTGATTGAAATTGGTAAAAAGTTCTCAATACTTATTCACCCACCTCTCAGTAATGGTGAATATTCCAACAATTGGTATCAGAGTAGATTCATTCAGTAATAGTGTAACAACTAGAAGGTAGATCACAGAGTGCACTAAGAATGGAATGATAGTGTTTGATGGTGTTGGCCCTTGACCAAGTTTTGGGAATTTCTTGGTCATGTTGACCTATTTTAGAACTTCAATATCCTATCAAAGGAGGAGTGAAAGACTAAGCAGAGATCACGGGATCTCGACCCCCTTTTAGGCCCCTTTTTGGGTTTTTGGGAATATGTAACAGGATTGGGATGTCGGCCCATGGTTTTACCCATGTTTAGGCCTATTTTGTATGTATATGTAGATGTATAGGCCATATAGAGGAGGGGGATGATATATCTATGTGATGTAGGTTAAGTGCCAAGAGTTGGATCTGTGTGATCAAGGCTTTGTGAATTTTGTGTAAGACTTGTAGAGCTGAGTACAATTCCTTGTGAGATACAATAGGAGGCTCAGTGTTGTAACACAAGGAAGAAGGATATAGTGAGTTGCACATATCTTATGTCCCATGCAGAGTAAGGGTTTTGAGGCTTTGTTCTTGTAACTGATTGACCGAAGACAATAAAGAAGAAGAGTTGGTGGACGTATCCCCAGGATAGGGGTGAACCATGTAAACATTGTGTTGTCTTGCTTCGTGCTTGTCTTAATGTGTTTATGTCTTCTTTTTCTAAGTGCTTTAGATGATTAGATAGATATTATTATGCTTAGTGCTAATGATAGGTAGAATGATAGATCTGATATACATTAATATGATCAGTGCTTGATCTACTATATCTGACCTATTTACTTATGATAAGTGCTTAAATACATTAGATCAGTGTTAAAGCTGCAAAGTTCTGTCTTATAAGAAAAGTGGTTATTGATTGTATATTGAGGAACTGGCAGTGCTAAGTGCTTTATTAATTAGTACAAGCACATATATGTGTCCCAGCTAAGGTTGCAAACACTTGAGTCCTGCAACCACCCTTACCTCTACCTCGGGTGAGACTTCATCTTCTTCGTAGTTGTTGCCAAAAGGGTCGGTAGTTAGGGTTTTTTTGGTGTGTTGTTGTAGCGTTGAACCCTGGGTCTGCCCCTGTGCCAACAAATGGTTCCGTTGTCAGGACCTGAAACTGTGATTGTTGGGGACTAAGAAAGAAGAAGATCTATGAAAAGATTCATATTAAAGTTGTGGAAGCTCTGTACGTAGAGCTATGCCCTAGTGCCCATTGCTCTACTTGATTCATATATCCCTATGCTAAAGAAAGAAGCTTGATCTGAAGAAAGGAGATCGAATCTAAAGAAAAGAAGTAAGATCTGAAAGCTCAGTGCTCTAAGAAAGATAAAAGTAATAACATCTGATTAAAAGAGGTAAGATCTGCAAGCTCTGTGCTCTAATAAAGGTAAGAATAGTTAAAAGTTTTAGATCTGGAAGATTTGTGCTCTGTAGAAGTAAGATAAGTGGAAATTGTTTTTTTCTATAGTATGGAACTAGGTATGTTTAATAGAGTCTGTCCTAGTTTGAAAGCTAGGGCATTAATAGATGAAATAAGGTTTGATACGAGTAGATCTAATAAGAATAGTGAAATATATATTATACCTATGCATAGAAATAATGTTTGGACTAACAAATGGATGCAGGATCCTAGAAAGAATTTGTTGCAGGTTAGCTACCATGATCCTAGTGCGTAGTACATGAGAGATTGGGGATCATTTAAAAGAAAGAGATGATTGACCCTCTATTATAGTTGCATAAGACTAGGACATATTGCTAAGGAATTCCCTTGAAGAAGACCTAGTTGTCTTTGTTATAAGGCTATGGACTAGGGGTGATTTTAAGGATGGAAATTTATTTTAAAATGTAGAAACCTTGGCGAATCTTATTAACTCTTCATATGCCAACTATAAATGATTGGCGATATTTTTGTAAAAATATTCAAATATCTAAGGATTTTATATATTTTTTATCAAATTTTGGCGATTTTTAAAGTAAAATAATTTTATCCTATAGAATTTGGGCAAATCATTTTTAAAATAGAGAATCTTGTTTTTGGAAAAACTATGGAAAATTAGCCCATGAGCGAAATTTAGCCCCTAAAATCATCCATGCTATGGACCATGAAGTGCTGGATTTCCCTAGAATGATCACTAAGCTTGAAAGAATGAATCTGAACCAGGAGAACCCTAAGGTAGATCCAGAAACTAAGACTATAGAAGAACCCCAGAAAGAATCAAAGAAATTATTGTTGCAAATAAACGAAACCCTGAATGATCACCGACATGCCAAGTTATCAGCTATCTTTAAAGAAAAATAATGCATTGAATCAAGAATAGGAGACTTCAACATTGACTGTGTTCTATATGAAGAAACATAGGTGAATATCATGAAAGAAAGAACTTGGGAAGCTATAGGGAATCCTGCTACAATCCCTTCATTAGGAGGAATGGGACTATTTAGAGGAAATCTGGTAAACTTATGTGGGAAGCTTGCTCAGAAACCTATGAACGTTAATGGAACTTCAACAAAGGAAGATTTTGATATTATTAAGTTTGTTGAAGAAAACACCCTATTTACCATGTTAAGAGGAAAACCTTGGATTGAAAGAGCTCAAGCCAGACAAAAGGAAGAAGAAGAATCCTTGGAGAAGAAGAAACAAGAATTAAAAGATTTCATGACTAGAAGGATTGCACAATTGATTGAAGAACATGAGAATAGATCAAAGTTATATGACACAAGAGACCTTGATGTCGAAGATGTAGGAACAACAGAGGACTCCCAGAAGACTGAAGTACCTATCCTAGACAAAGAAAATGTACTACCCCTGAATCCTAGGAAAGAATCTCAACAACGCGCAATGACTATGTTAAAAGAAGATAAGAATAAGAATTGAAAATGAACTACTGAGACAAAGCTCACTAGAAAGAAGGCTAGAAAACAAACTAAGAAGAGAGCTAAGTTGTAGAAGGTTCCAGAGGGAACTTCGCAGAGAGAAAATTTGCAGAATTGGAGCTTTTTCGGGATATCAGAACAATGACATAAGGCACTTTGCCATGACGAAGCAATATAGCCATTGGGGCCAATATATCCATTAGACTACTGCTCCGAATGGATCAAAAATCATTTATAGCTTGACACCAGACCGTTAGACCGCGCCATAATGGATCAAACAAGAGTTAATGGAGGCTCATAACCATTGCAAGTAAATCATTGCCAAGTTGCTTACTTATCCCGTCACACCATGCATGGAGAAAACTTTTACTAACTGAGAATTCAAAGCCCGCAGACTAAGTGACTTGTCTACATGGATCATTGCACCCTTTTTTTTATTCTAGTGTAGCGTCTGAGACCATCATGACCCCGATAATTTTAATCCCGAGCACGTATGTCCGACGGGCTCACCATAGTTGAAGAATCAATAATGGAAGTTCTCCACGAATTGATGACAGAGAGAGTCATGTCAGAAAGAGGAGTGTCTACAGGTATAAAAGCATCGTCGACGAGAGGATTGTTGGCCTCTTCGTCCACTGCTCGAGTCGGTCCATCCTGATCATCCGATGAGAAGAAAACTAAACATAGGGATGATCTCACAAATGCTAAGTTGATTCTAAGCATTCTACCTGCCTACGTACCACCTCTAAGCGACACAATCAATCAAGAAAATGTGACCAAAGAGTTTGAGTACACTTTGGTCACTGTGTACCTCCCAAAAGGGATACACACAGTGTGCAAAGACTAGGATAAGATCACAACATTGAAGTTTAACGACTTCAACCTCAATGATAGGAAGGTATACAACATGTTCTCCCTACACAAGTATCTAACAAAAACCAAGGGAAAGAACTCAAATATCTTCCCCCAGTCATGGACCATGAACCTCGCGCAGTCCAAACTGCTCAATGTCATGAAGATTTCTCACTTCAGTAGGCACCAAGAAGTGAACGCATGCATCAAGTTGCTTCTGTCCTACTACCATGGTGGATATTTGTGGTTGAATCTCCACATCACATTAGATCCGACATTGATCAACCGGATCACAGGGATGAGCATACAAGGCCCTGAACCATAAGATTTCTACCTCGAAAAGACCACAGATCATGCCTTGGCACAGAAGATTAAAGATACCTATGGAGACGTCGAGAAGGGAACATGAGACTACAAGATAGCTTCTATCCAGAGTGGCCCAGTGTGGCTCGCCTACCAATTGATCACATGGAAGTTGGTGCAAAATAATTGACCCACCTAAGTCATGGGGTTCGTAGTCGACCTCAGAGGGAAGTGCACAGAAGGACTTCAAATGAATTGGTAGAAGTACCTCGTAAACTAGCTAGAACTGGACTGCAGGGAAGCGTAGAACCAAGGATATGAGTTCCACTTTAGCTAGTTTCTCATCTTGATCACTTTTATTGCATGGGAGATGCCAGAAGGTGAGAAATTCATGGACATCAATCCCTTTGAACCACTGGCCTCAAAGTTTAGTATGTTGTGGTACTCCAGTGACATGAACAAGCAGTGGCAATCAAATGTCATATTCCACACCTATTACAACCAGCTGAAGACCGCTATCCCGTTTGAGCCTCGTATAACCTCGAACACTCTCCATAGGTTTATGCCCTTGATGAAATTCAGCGTGATTCTCCATTTCATCTATATCACAATGTGTGCTAATGAGAATAAACAACAGTTGCAGTCATACTACAAGTTGATGGAGGACGATTTAGAAGAGATTAATAAGGCATGGTCGGTGGACCTCCTCATTCCAGTAGACCCCATGGAGCTATCTAATATTGACAGTCTAGAAGCAGTGCATGATACACCTGGACCAAGCAAGACCAAGAAAAATGAAGAATCTTAAGATGTAAGAAATACCTTGGCAAAGACTGCTTCTATATCACTTGAGCAAGGAGGTGAAGGTGGAGAGATAGATGGCATAGAAGTGGAATAGAATAAAGGCAAGGTTACACCTCCTAGAGGTGAGGAGGACTCGTCAAAGAAAAGGAATTTTTCCCCTACGAAACATTCTTTAAGAAAGAAATCAAAAGAAACCAAGACCAAATTCGAGACCACCCTCACCTCAGATGAATTCAACTTTATCGTTGTAGCACTAAACGATGCTTCACTGGAAATAGAAGAGAAGAAAGAAGATAAGCAGGAGGAGGTGTTCAATCGGATCAAAGTTGAACTTCAAGGAATGAAGAAAGAATTACAGTCCAGCTGCGCAGTTCCTACTGCACCTCTATCAACAGAAACATCAAGACTAGGTGATGAGTCATCTCAACTCCACCGCATCGCTAATATAGTCGAAGCTCACCTTCAACGATCTCAGGAAGAGACAACACAATCCACCCAAGATTTAGTGCAAGTATAGAAAGACCTTGAGGACCAATGCAATGTTGCATAACGGGAGAAGCTTGATCTGCAAGAGAAGTTTGATGAAGAAAAATCCCAGCTGCATAAAGAAAAGGAACAATTTCTCAGAGAGCAACTCGAAGTAAAGGAACTGGTTCACAGAGCACTTCGCTCTATGACAGTCATCAAAGTAAATATTGTAGAGCGAGTTCCACAGCAGGTGGCACAACTCGAAGAAGTAATGTAGTAGCTCCAACAGTGCATAGTAGACTTGGAGCTCTGCACTGTGCCCGAGACCCCTTAAGATGTAAGAGACCTCAGGGAAGCAACTACCCATAGCACAATCGACGGATTAAAAGATCTTGCCTTGGAGTGTAAGAAACTAAGTAACCATGGTGCTCAGACCTATGAAAACCTCACTGAGAACCCAAAGTTACAGGTGCTAGAGTCACGTCTCCAGGAAGAGAAGCAGCACACAGATACACTACAGGTGCAATTGAAGGCCCTGTCAGCTGTAGACAAAATTAAGAGGTCTCAAAAACAACATACAACTCAGAAGAAGATCCATATGCCTCAAAGCAAAGTGATGGAAGTCACTCAACGACTTCAACCTATGCAAGATAAGGAATGTCTGTTGTTTACAGAGGTCAAGAGCCAAGGAGAAAATCTAGAAAAACTCGTCATCACAACAGAACAATGGCTAGAAGGGCCAGTGAACGACGCAATGATCCAGGAGTTCACCGAATAAGAGGCCACAACAAAGAACTAGGTCGAAGAAGTTCGAGCCAAGATCGAGGCATTTGAGGTAGAATTGGTCAGACCAAAGTGACTCGGAATGAGTCATAGATGAGTGTTGGGGGCCTATTGGCCCTTGACCAAGTTTTGGGAATTTCTTGGTCATGTTGACCTATTTTGGAACTTCAATAACCTATCGAAGGAGGAGAGCAAGACGAAGCAAAGATCATAAGATCTTGACCCCCTTTTGGGCCCCTTTTTGGGTTTTTAAGAATATGTAACGGGAATGGGATGTTGGCCCATGGGTTTACCCATGTTTAGGCCTATTTTTTATGTATATATATATGCCTAGGCCATATAGAGGAGGGGGATGATATATCTATGTGATGTAGTCTAAGTGACAAGAGTTGGATCTGTGTGATCAAGGCTTTGTGCATTCTATGTAAGACTTGCAGAGCTGAGTACAAGTCCTTGTGTGATACAATAGGAGGCTTAGTGTTGTAACACAAAGAAGAAGGATATAGCGAGATGCACAGATATTCTGTCCCATGTGGAGTAAGTGTTTTGAGGCTCTATGCTTGTAACTGATTAACTGAAGACAATAAAGAAGAAGAGTTGGTGGACATAGCTAAAGGAGAGGGGTGAACCACATAAACACTGTGTTGTCTTGATTCGTTCTTGTCTTAATGTGTTTATGTCTTCTTTTTCTGAGTGCTTGAGATGATTAGATAGATCTTCTTATGCTTAGTGCTAATGATATGTAGAATGATAGATCTGATATACATGAATATGCTCAGTGCTTGATCTACTAGATCTGACCTATTTACTTATGATAAGTGCTTAAATATGAATTTCTGTCTTATAATCGAAGTGGTTATTGACTATATATTGAGGAACTAATGGTGATAAGTGCTTTATTAAGTAGTACAATCACAGAGTTGTGTCCCAGCTAAGGTTGCAGACACTTGAGTCCTGCAACCACCCCTGTCTCTACCTCAGGTGAGACTTCATCTGCTTCACAGGTGTTGCCAAAAGGGATGGTAGTTAGGGTTTTGTTGGTGTTCTATTGTAGTGTTGAACCCTGGGTCTACTCCTATGCCAACAGATGGTCAGAACTATGCTTTCTGGAATAAAAGGAAGAAAACATTTTTCTAGGAACATGGATTTTATGTATGGAAAGAAATAATAGACAAATACACGACACCTGCCACTCCCCCAACATATAAAGATGGAAAGAAACTGAGTGAAAACAATTCAAGGGATATGAATTTTATTATGAGTGGCCTGACTAGTTCAATATATGTCAAGGTTATGCACTATGATTCTGCAAAGGATATTTGAGACAAACTTCATAATGTTTACGAAGGATATTCTGAATTCAAAGGGGCCAAGTTTCAAACTTATCGATTTCAATATGAATAACTTAAAATGAAGGAAGATGAATATATTGCAACTTACTTTCTGCGAGTTGATGAAATAGTGAACGCTATTAAAGGCTTGGGAGAAGAAGTTAAAGAACCAATCATTGTCCAAAAGATACTAAGGTCTCTTCCAATGATATTTGACCCTAAGATTTCATCCCTACAATAAAGAGAAGATATTTATACGTTAAGCATGGACGAGCTACATGGAATATTTACAACTTCTGAAATGAGAAAAAACATGAGAACCCATCTAAGAAGGAAGCAACTTTCAAAGCATCCAGGAAGACAAAGAAGAAGAATAAGAAAAATTCAAAGTCAAATTGAAGTTGTAGCGATGATTCAAAAAAAGATGAATAAATAGTCGACTTTGTAAGAAAGTTGAAGAGATGAACAACAAGTACAAAGGTATGCTTCCATTAAAATTCTTTAATTGTGGTGGAATTGGTCATTTTTCTTCTAAATGTCCATATTCTAAGAATTCATATAGTGATGAATAAGAAGCTCCCAAGAAACAAAAGAAATATAAAAAAGGAAAAAAAAGGGAAAACAAAAATAAATTCATCAATAAAATCCTTTACTCAAAATCATCTAATGAGGATGATGAAAGAGATAGTGACTCAGAAATAGTACTCTTTATGGCCATGGAAAATTAGAAAGGAACTCCTAAAAGTGACAAAGAAGAAGGTGAAGTAAATCTTGAGGTATAACTAATCGGTTCTTTAATTGAGTTGAAGAAAGAAAGGAAGAAAAACAAGTTACTCAATGAAGAAATGATCAAGCTAAAGGATGGTTCTCAAAAACCAAATAAAAATTTTAAAGAAGTTTTTCAGTTCAAAATAAAAGTAAAAGAAGTAGAAAAGAGAGAAAAAAAATCTCACAAGACAAATTAAGGAATATTTGAAGATCTAAAAAATCTTGAAGAAGAATCTGATTAACAAGAAAGAAGACTTGAAGAAGGAAAGAGAACGGAAGAAGTAATGAATATCCATATGATAAAGAAAGAAAACGAGTGTGAGAACCTTGAAGAAGAAGCCATGTCATTGAGAGTTGAAGTCAACAAGCTCAACAAAAAATTGAAAATTTCTCAAGTGCTAAAATACATTCTAAACTCTCAGAGACCATGCAGTGACAAGTCTGGACTAGGTTATAAGAAAATTCATTTTGAGAAAGGTTCAAGCTCCATAATGAAAGAAATAGAACAAAAGAGTTAAACATAAGTCATTAGAAGTAACAAGCCTTCAAAAAAGAATATTTAGATAATGGAAGAATTAATCCAATCATAGGAACACAATATCGTTAGAGGAATGAATACAAAAGAAGTATATTTCCAAGAAGACCTTATACCTTCAGGTATCAAAGAAGCATTAATCATCGAGAAGGAAAAAATAGAAAATAAGATCGTGATCAACAAAGGCATGAATTCAAAAGGACTACATCACAAAGAGGATCATTTTCTTCCTGGTATCAAAGTTTCTTTTTGGGTCATTGTTTTACATGTAATAATCTTGGACATAAATATGTGGATTTCAAAGCATATGGAAGAAATGTTCAAGCAAGATATTCTTATGTTCCCCCCCACAATATTGAATGCTACAAATTCCACAACTATGGACACATAGATCGAAACTATAGAAGCATGATGGAGCCTTCCATGAAGGAAAACATTGATGTCAGATATAAGAAGGTTTGGAGAAGAAAAGAGAAACAAGAAGAGTAGGAAAATGAAGAACATGTACTAGACATCATACTCTAATGATTTGCAGTAGTGAAATATCATGTTGAATCTACGAGCCAAAAGTAAGATGTCAGAATTCAGGAAGATGATGAATCTATATGCAAACAGGAAGATGACTCAACATCAGAGCAACTTGAATTATTCTTCTAAGCCATCAAGATTGAATAATCCCAATAATGTGAATAATTAAGAGAGGGAGACTAAGCAACAACATATGGGTCAACATCATGTGCAATTGAGTAGCAGAGTCATGTACAATTGTTATGACACATTGATAGAGATGATTTCATGTGATAGTTGGCAATTCTAGTAGATAGTACTTGAAATGAAACAGAGAAGATACGTGAAAGTGGATGAAAGAATATGACTTAGAAAAGAAGCATATTGGTAGGTTGAACTAGCTAGTCACAGGAAGGAAAGCAGTGAAAGGAACAAAAATACAAGGGGAGAGAAACCATCAACAAGAGATATACCATCAAAGGGAAATTGTTGAATAGTTTGTTCATTGATGTCTAAGCAGTGAACATGAAAAACCATGAATAAGGAACCTAATATGAATGATTTTAATATATGTTAGTGAATTATAGAAGGAAGCACCAATAGAAAAGAAGAACTGAAAGAGAGGAAAAGAAGCAAATACAGGAAGACCCACATTGATCTACACAAAATATTGCAAAAGAATACAGTGGGAAAGAAATCATCATAGGGAGTTTCCCTTAATGTCAAAATGGAAGAGAAGGAACAAAAGAAAAAGAGAAATATCATAATCATGAAGACATGAGGAGCACATGAAGATAAAGAGAGATTGTTTATAGAAGGTATATTGTCAGGGGGAGTCACTATTTTCTATTGATATCAAAATGGAAGAGAAAGATAATGAGATAAATATCATAAGCATGAATATAGGGGAAGAAACCCCAAAGAGAGTTACCCTTTGCCAATTATGTCAAAGGGGGAGAGAAGCATGATGACAGAAAGGTCAAAAGAATTGGTAATAGGTGGAGTATGATTGTTTCCATCAATAACAAAGGGGGAGATTGTTGGATATTTGGTTTTCATTGATGTCAACCCTGGTCAACTCTACATGAAGCCTTGGAAATATGAATAAATGGTTAAGTGGTTGAGAATCCCTAGAGGTGTGGTCATTAAGCCCGAAGTGTTTGAAGAAACAAAGTGTGAAGGAAAATGTAAATGCATGAACAACCCTCATATATTAATATTCCTCATCATTATATTTCCAAATATATGTGATCTGCCATGTGGTTCCTCGTGGCTGAGGAGATATTCCCTCTTGAATATGGAATCCCTGAAGTATGGTTAAGAAACCCTAAACAGTTGTAACAAGAAGTGACAAGTCGACCCCAAATTAATTAAAAGAAGAAAATTTGTTTCAAACAAGAAGTTACAAGTCGACACCGTTGCAATGAATATTAAAATAAATATTAAGGATATTGTTGGTAAAGTTGGCCCCAATGGAATAATCATTAAAAAATTATTTTTAATTTTATTTGGGTCAAGTCGGCCCTATAAAGAGGGTGCCAAATCTAGTATAAATAAGGCACCTAGGAGTTCATTTGTTACATCAACTCAAGCGATTTTTATCCGAGGTAACCAATGAGATCTGAGATGAATTTCAGAGGGAATATGAAGTGAAGAAGGGCAAAATTCCAAGGGAAGATGAAGTCTTGTGATTATGTGTTCTAAGGTATGTTATTTAAAGGTCATTTTACCATTTTTTCTATAAAGTTTTTTTCTAGAAGGATTCGGATAGGAAAAAATGGATACTATTGAGAAGACATATCAAGGTACATGTGGTAAACATTTCCACTTCTAGGTCATTTTATTGTTTGAGATACACTCTGTGGAAGATAGGGTTTTTGACTCGTCATGAAACTAGTCTCAAACAGGTGTTTTGAGAAAAAAAAGCATAATTGCTTCATAGAGGATCCAAATTATGTGAGAAAAATTGCATTGGAAAGAGAACAGTCAATGGTATGTTATGTGTGATTTTAAGAACCATATATCAAACATTTAGTATGTGGAATGCTCTACAAGTTCTCTCTCCATAATGTTAGGACCACGCAATGTACCTTTTTTTGCCCAGACTTTTTGCCATTATTATACCATTGATCACCTGTATTTAGACTTATATTATCACTTCATCTGATCATTCCAAGGTATACAACGTCCTTTCTCATTACTATACGTTTAATCTGTTTTGCATGATATTTTACATCACTCTCATACTTAACTATTGATTAGAAGTGCATAAGTGTCCATAACTGCAGATTAGCATTTGAGGCCTGTGCTGAAACACAGAACTGTCCAAGATCGCTGATGCTGAAACACGGAGCTGCTACACAGTCCAAGGTCGCATATGCTGAAACATGGAGCTGCTACACAGTCCAAGATTGCATATGCTGAAACATGGAGATGCTACACAGTTCGAGGACGCAGATGCTGAAACACAGACCTGTCACACAGTTCAGAATTTCAAATGCTGAAACACAGAAGGAGACCGCCAGAACCACGATGCTGAAGCACAAGCCGTTACAGTTAGCAGTCAAGGCTAACACAGTCAAGAGCGCAATTCACGTGGCTGAAACAACCTGTGAATTGCGATACTGAAACAACATCAACAGCGATGAGAAGGAGCTGTTACACCAGCCGTAACAACAACACCTCGTTCATCTCTTGTATTAGCATTTGGTTGCGTGAGAATAGGACATCCTATGCTGATTTAGAAAGAAGATCCGATTTAGGATAGGATTTAGATATGCTTTGTAATGATTGTATCGAAGGGATTTCCTCTTTAAATTAAGGGGAAATCACCATTCGAGGAATCCAAGTTTTGATACATTGAAACAACTCCATAGAAGTGGGACGTATTTTATTCCTTCAATTTGTAACGTGATATTTTGACAGATGAATATAAGACTGCTTTGAGTATCCTTCTTTAGCCTTTCGTTTAGGGGAATCTTGTGAGAAGGGAGGGCCCACCTTCATCACAAGATTCACCCATTAGATAGAAGTGAGTTAGTATAATTTATGTTTACGTTTTGTTCAACTGTCGTTTGCTGAAACACTGTTTTAATGAATTTCACTTTGCTGAAACACTACTGACTCTGTCTTAGTTATTGAATGAAATTTATAATCCTTTTTATCAATCTTGTGTGATGATTTTACGAGGCTAGCAGAGAATTGGTTAAAGGTCCTTTCTCAGACAGAAGGGGATCGGAATACCATAACCTCTGTAGGTTTCCTTTACCTTTGCAAGTG
>JZKD02S0294166.1:4375-20070 GCA_000966675.3 Picea glauca | reverse complement strand
TATATATATATATATATATATATATATATATATATATATTCTTCATGAATTGGAAGGACCTATAGCTTTTTGTTTGGCAAAGGTTGTTTATCACTTGCTTAACTCTAACAAAATGGTCACTTGCATTTTTTTCATAATTAAGGGGTTTAAACTTATCAACTCAAAATGTGTATTGAAGAAATGGAAGAAGGTGAGGGAGCCTCCATCCATGATAAAGAGGTCAAAGGCTAGAATACCAGAGTTGGAAATGCAGAGACAGAATCCAATGGTGCAAGGGTCGAGGGGAGCAAGAAACATTGATAGAAACTGTAAGAAGCTTGAAAATAGAAGTGCAGAGCTACAAGGTAGACATTGAGAGGTTGATGATAGAGAAAATTCAGGTAAATGATCAAGTGTTCTAGAGCTTAAGTCAATTGCAAGGACAAGAAAAGAATGGCTCAAGACAAGAGGGAGGTAGGTATCATGAAAGAAGAGATGATCATGGAAGAGTTGGTTATTCCAAAAGTGCTAGCAGATCTCATAGACACCACTCACCTCCTTACTCAGCAAGAAAATTTTATGCATCTAAATATTCCATAAGCAGTCTAGAGGTGTCTCTTGTTAGGCACCAAAGAAGAAGGCATGAAATGGACATCTTGCAAGGAGAGTTGAGGAAGCTTAAACCACCATCTTTTGATGGTGAAAGGGAAAGGGAAGATGATGTTGAAGCATAGTTTCTTGGACTTATGAGATACTTCCAATTGCACAACTATTCATCAAACCTAGAAGCCAAAATTTCCACCTACCATTTACATGGGAAAGCTGCTATGTGGTCGAACCAACTTAAGCAAGTTGAACATATTAACAAGAATAGGATCACTTGGAAGCAGTTCAAGAAGTATTTTCAGAAGGAGTACCTCTCAAAGCATTTCTATGACAAGAAGATGCAGGATTTATTTGAACTCCGGTTGGGAAGCATGTCCATGGCAGAATATGAGAAGAAGTTATTGGGGTTGTTAAAGTATGTGGGGTTTATAAATGATGAAAAGGTGAGAATACAGAGGTTTTTGAGTGGACTTTCATCCATTTATAAAGAAAATATTTGGTATGATGAGCCCAAGACCTTGACTAAGACCATTAGGAAGGCTAAGTATCTGTATGAGCAAGGCTAGGGAAGAGAATCCATGAAGAAATCTTGGAAGGATAAGAAGAACAAGAATTTTGATCAGAGGAAGAAGGGATTCAAACCTCCTTTCAATATAAATGAGCCTAATAAAAATAATCAAGACCAAAATGCTAAGGATCAATCAAGAAAGAAGACTCCTTGGGAAAAAGGGGAAGACCACCAATCCAATTTTGGGGATGCAAAGAAGATCACTTGTACAAGGATTTCCCACATAGAAAAGAGAGAGTGAAGACCATGCACAACATCCAAGAGGCTAAAACAGTCGAACACATGAGAATAATTTATGCAAACTTATATTATCGACAAGCAGAGTACCAATCCAATATGATGGATGTGGAAGGTAAGATCATTAATCATCATGTTTCTATTTTAATTGATTTAGGAGTAATTCATTGTTACATTGATCCTAAGATAGTGGATAGATTACATTTGGAGAAAAGTAAGCTTGGGAAATCAAGTTTGGTTCAGCTAGCCACTAGAACCAAAAGGAGAATCCATGATATGGTCAAAGCTTGTTCCATAAGTCTTAATAGTTTTAGTACTAGTGTTGATTTGAATATCATACCATTGGGATATTATGATATTCTAATTGGAATGGATTGGTTGGACAAGCATCATCTTGTCCCAAATTCTCATAGAAAAACATTTACATGTCGTGATGGAGATGGAAAACAGAGCACTGTGAAAGGTCTACCAAGACACATCTCTATACGGAATATTTCAGCCTTACAGCTGAAGAGATGTTTGAGAAAAGGGTGTCAGTTGTATGAAACCCATGTGGAGGAGCTAGAAAATACAAAGGGGCCAAGCCTTGAAGATTTTACAGTGCTGCAATAATTCGAGGATGTATTCCAGGAAATACCAGGCTTTCCACCAAAAAGGGAAATAGATTTCTCTATTGATTTAGTGCTAGGAGTTGCCTCGGTGTCAAAAACACCTTACAGAATGATCACACCAAAGTTAAAATAATTACAAATGTAGTTGCAGGAATTGTTTAAGAAAGTTTACATATGCCCAAGTGTTTCACCTTGGGGAGTGCCAATACTCTTTTTCAAAAAGAAAGATGGGACCTTGAGGCTATGTATTGACTTTCGACAGTTGAATAAGTCCACTATAAAGAACAAGTATCCTCTACCTGGAATTGATGGCCTCTTTGATCAGATAAGAGGATGAAATATATTTTAGAAGATAGACTTGAGATAAGGATACCATCAGGTATGAATCAAAGAAGAATATATCCATGAGACAACTTTTAGAACCAGGTATGGGCATTATGAATTTGTAGTGGTGAATTTTGGATTGTCCAATGCACCAGATGTCTTTATGTTCTTAATGAATGGCATATTCAGAGATTATTTGGATAAGTTTTTCATAGTATTCCTAGATGACATACTTGTCTATTCTAAGTCAAAGGAAGAGCATGAACACCACCTAAGATTGGTATTGCAAGTGTTGAAGGAACATCAATTGTGTTCCAAGATGAGTAAGTGTTATTTTTATCAAGAATAGATCCATTACTTGGGGCACATTATTTCGAAATGTGAAGAGAACTTTAATTTGTTGGAGTTACTCACTAGTGCACCTATGTTAAATATTGTTGACCCAAATGAAAGTTTTGTGGTATGTACAGGTACATGCAAGGAAGGACTTGGTGGAGTCCTCACTCAAAATGGACATGTCATCAGTTATGAGTCCATAAATATTAAGGAACATGAGAGGAACTATGCCACACATGACTTGGAGCTTGCTTCCATTGTTCACGCATTGAATATGTGGAGGCATTACCTCATGGGAAAGATATTTGAATTGAGAACAAATCACAATGGTCTGAAGTGAATACCATGCAAACAAGATGGATGGATTTTTTAAGTGAATAAAACTTTGATATCAAGCATATATAAGGAAAGGAAAATAAAGTTTTCGATGCACTTAGTAGAAGAGTACATCACATGCATGCTAAAACTGTTAGTATGCATCAGTCAAACTTGAAGAGAACAATTTTAGATGTTGTTTTTACAGATGAGCATTACCTACAAGTAAGGAAAATCTTGCAGCATGGAGATGTACAACAAAAAATGAAATATTATGAGATAAAGGAAGATGGATTACTTATGCATAAAAATAGAATTTATGTTTCTAGTTCCATAAAACTTAGGAATTTGGTATTAAAGGAAATGCATAATTTTCCATATGTTGGACATCCCGTTTACCAGAAAACAATTACAATAGTAAGAAGCCAATTCTTTTGGTTGGGGATTAAAAAGGATATTGTTGATTACATCGCCATATGTATGAAATGTTAGAAGGTGAAGGTTGAGCATAGACACCCAACGGGTTTGCTCCAGCCATTACCAATCCCGGAGAAGAAATGGGCAGTGATAACCATTGTCTTTATAACTAAATTGTCGAGGACATCAAGACAACATGATTCAATCATGGTAATGGTTTATAAATTGACAAAGGCTACTCATTTTGTTCTTGTAAAAACAACTCATACAATAGCTAATATTGCAGAAATTTACATGAAGGAAATTGCTAGGTTGCATGGGATACCTAGGACAATTGTCTCAGACAGATACACAAAGTTTACTAAGAATTTTTGGAAGGGATTATTTAAAGGATTTGGTACAAATATGAACTTTAGCACAACATGTCATCCGCATTCAGATGCACATATAGATAGGGTCAACTGAGTAATTGAAGACATGTTGAGAATGTATGTGATGGATAAGCCATATAAGAGGAAAGATTACTTGCACTTGGTTGAGTTTTCCTATAATAATGGGTATCAATATTCATTGAATATGATCCCATTTCAAGCCTTGTATGGTAGGAAATAAAGTACTCCAGTAAGTTGGGACAACCCAACAAATAGAGTTGTACTTGGGCTAGAGTTGCTCAAGGATATGGAAGACTAGATGGTTAACATTAAGAAGAATTTAAAGGCAACTCAAGATAGAAAAAAAAATTATGCATATAAGAATAGGACAGCAAAAGAATTTAAAGTGGGGGAGCATGTTCTTTTGAAAGTAAATCCCAAGAAGATCTCTTTGAAGTTGGCTAGTTGTACAAAGTTGAGAGCCATATTATGTGGTCCATTTGAGATATTGGACAGAATAGAGCCAGTTGCATACATGCTTGCATTTTTTGTTTCCATGAATGTTCATAATGTATTCCATGTCTCTTTGTTAAAGAAATATGTACATGATCCTAACCATGTTATTAATTGGCATCTAATTTAGGTAGACATAGAAGGAGACTTTCAGGTCCAGCCAGTGCAAATATTGGACAGAAAATTCAAAATGCTCCAGAATAGAGTTATAGAGTTGGTAAAAGTTCAGTGGACCAGCTACGTCCTTGAAGATGCTACAAGGGAGCATGAAGATGCCATGTGGGAGAGTAACCACATATTTTTGAATAAGTTTTGGAATTTTGATTACTATTTGCATATGCACTGAGGATAGTGCCAAAATAAGGGGTAGGGGATGTAACACCCTAAGTTTTGAGCCCCCATATTAAATAATGTATTGTTACACTGTTGAGAGGCTAGAGTGACCAAACAATTATTAAAAGGCCAGTGTGCCCAATAAATGTAATGGTTTGATCATTATTAATAATAAATACCTTGTTGGTTGCTAGACAGACAAGGACAAGAGTTATAGGGGGCTATTATTCCACAAGAAAGGGAGATTGAGGGACTACGCATTTTATTTTGTATTTTATTCTCCATTTTTTCTTAATGGAGAATAGCAGATACGTGAGCTTCTTGGGGGGAATCCAAGAGGTTCTTGATCCCCACGAATTACATAAAATCGTCCCTGGTCTATTGGGGGGGTTCTCACGTTCACTGATTCTCTCATTCATTGGTCATTTCATTCGTTCTCACATCCATTTCATGTCCTCGTTCTGTCATTGGTCACTTCACTCTTCCCTCGCACATTCATTCAACCGATTGTTCATTGTTTCAGACCTCTCATGGACACTTCACTCCATTCACTCTTTCACTGCATTCATCTTCCTCATTCGTATTTGGATTGGGAAAGGAAATCAGACTATTGAAGAACATCCATGGTTTTTTTGGTTGTAGAGATTGCTGGTGAAATCCAGTTATGAACGAGACCTGCATATCTAAGATTTTTTTGCCTGTGCCCAACTTTGATCATAGTTGTGAGTCCTGAGAGTCCCAACATGGAGACTCTGGACCAGCTGCATTAGATCCCTAGAAGGAGAAGGACTTCCTGAGGGACTGCATGGAAGAGAAGGGTGGGGGTCAATTCTCTTTGGTTGTGTAGGTTGGGTAAAAGAGAGTTGGGTACTTGGATTGTTATGGGTGTTGGGAAGCCTATGAGAGCTTGAGTACTGACTAGTTTTGGAATTCGAGTAACACTCTAGAACCGTCCTTGTGGATTCATATCCCTGGCTTGAGGGTGAAACTATTGTTGAGACTTGGAACAACATTGTCTATGGTTGGGTGGAAATTCATTGGTCTACATCCAGTCAGTGGTTCTCTTCTATAAAATATAAGTGCTCTCTATTATAGTATTATTTACCTGTGTATGAATTATTTCCGTTGTGTATTTAGTTATCATTGAATTCAATATGTTTAGAGTATGCATGCTTGTTGGGTATTGTTGTGTATGTTTGATGCTTCATTGCTTTTATGTTTAGCATGAACCTTGATCAATGCATGTGAATATTTCATGCATTTCCATGTTATTTAAAGTTAGAGAAGGGGTCGAATTAGTCCAGAGAAGGGACTTGTAGTTAGCATTCATGGCATGTGGGTGGATGGGTATAATACAAAGCATCATTCAATTTCTGTAGATCCATGCAAATTATGATTCCACCCATTTTCTTTTCTTGGACCACCATTAGACTGATCCATTCTAACTCTTTGACAGGTTCAATAATCCTAGCTTCCAACATCCTATCTATTTTTTCTTTAAATTTCTAATTATATATTGGTTTCAATCGGTATGGTCTCTGCTTCACTGTCTTGGAATATTCCTTCAAAGGGATCCTCATCTCCCTTATCTCCCTAGCAATCCCTTTCATTTTTGAAAATGTAGTTTGGAAAAAGTCTTGGTATTCGTGCAATAAATCAACAATCTTCTCGACAATTTCTTCAATCCAATAATCTTCCAATGTGTGCAAACTTTGGATCATCCTTCATACTAATATTCACCTTGTGTGTTTTCAATTGCCTTTCATACTTGACAGATTCAATCTTGGGACCCTCTACTACGCACTCACCTTCAATTTCTGGCACTTGCAAATTTATCGGGTATTTTTCCTCCTAGTCTTCTCCAACAAACTTATAGCATTATAAAACCTCTTGAATGATCAAAAACTATCTGGGCGCACTACATAAGGGTACTTATCATGTTGAGTCTTCTGATGTAAAGACCTTTTTTTTGATAATCGGTTTATTTGTGTCAATCGAAGGGGAATCATATTCAAAATTGAAAGTTACCTCGAAGTTAAGTCAAATATTCCCAGTCTATTGTTCCTCTTCATCCTTCCAGTTATATATACCATTTCTTTGGTATCGTATCCAAAGTGTGTAGAAACATGTATCTCCATTCTTGATTAGGTGCTAAACTCCATGTTGTGGTGCATTGTGTAAGATGATTTGTAGGACAACTCAACCCAGTATACTTCTTTGCAGTATATACAATATTTGTTATGAACCTGACCTATAAAAACCTTCTACATTGCTACCAATTATTTATTCTATCCTTATGTTCATCCCACGACCTTGCAGGAGTCACTTTTAGTGTGACATCTAAAGCTAGCAATATTTATTGCTTCGGCATTTGCAATTCAAATTATTTTACAAAAGAATCTATATCTATTAGTCCATAATTCTACAGGGAATCACATACCTCAGCTTCAATCCAACGCAATGTGTAGCTAATCTGAGAAAATCTCCTTGTAGATACTTCATGTAACCTTCTTTTCCAATTTTTCGGGGCTTCTTCTGAATCTAACTCACAAGAATTGATACTTCAAAAACTGAGTACATCCTCAGTAGTAGGATTAACATAGTCGCCCATCTACATGGTCACATTACAAAGTTTATTGAGTTCCTTAGTACCGAATCCTCCCCTTACCGGTTCCACATATCATCTTCCTTCTATGGAATCCAATGGCGTGGTAACTCTCAAGTCTCCTACTTCAAATATATTTTCTTATTTTTCAAATCAATAATGGTCTGGTTATCAAAATCCCAATCAATTCCAAGTAACGTTGGATAGGGTTTACTATAATCCACTATCTCTATTACTTCAAAATATGTTGTGTTGCACACTCGATCGATATTAGCATTCACCCCTGTCAATATTCCAATCAGAACAATCTTCTGTTGATTTTTCAGCCTCAACTGAATAGGTGACCAGATTAAATTTGATTTTTCCATCATCTCCCATGTATACTTCAAAAGGACATTCACATCAGATCCTAGATCCAAGATGATATCATCCATATCATAGTCTCATATATGTGCATTAAATTGAAATTCCTTATTCATCCTTTTCTTGTGTTGTACCTAGTTAATTGGTCATTGTACAACAAGTGCTTCTTTATCTTGCGTGCACTGGTCAATCATCCCAGATAGAATTTTTAATGCAGTTTCATCATTTATTAGTTCTATACAACTCTTTAAGAAAAATTTCAGAGTACTTTCCTTCTAAATTGTCCTTTCTACAATCAATTCGTCATAGGTTGGAGGAATGTCATACACGGGTGGTGCAGTCGATGCTCCCCATTCTATTTCTAGCAATGCCTTCCTTGCTTGCTTATATGTGTCTCTCTCTTTTCGAGGGTCAAACATTGAAGGAGGTTCTACTGCTTTCCTGACCCACTGGTCAGTCTGATTTCCTTGCTTTTTTGCAACAACTCATGTTATTTATCCTCCACATGTAATTGTTGCTACCCTTGTTTGATCGTCGCACTTTTTTGTTTCTATAATCTCCACATTTTTTTTCCTTTTTCCTACCACTTCATGATCAACTACAGACAGTATTTTGTCACATGATCCAACTGTATACATTATGTACATGTTGTAGAAGGATTTTCAAAATCTCATGCCAATTTACCAAGATGGTTACAGTTATAGTAGATAATCGGTCATCTTCCTATGTCAAATCCTCCTCTTTCCCGACCTTTGAATCCTCCTCTTCCTCCTTGATTGTATCCCCTCAAAGCATTATATTTCAGTACCCCTCCTTCCAATCCATATTCCCCTTGAACTTTGTATACATCTGGGGTTTGTTATCTCATTAGATCGAGTGCACGACAGTTACATTCGTTATGTCCCACGGACTTTAAAGAAAATTAAAAAATAAGATTCAAGTAGTGATATGATACGTTTACATCAAAGGAAAGGTGGTTGGGTGATGGCCCATCATTATGAATATCTCACACCATACCCCTCCTCTTGTGGCCAAGGTATTCAGAGCTCTTGTAGCCAAATAATCTACAAAGGATGGAAACTCATTATTATGATTTCTTTCCTTTTTGCATGTAACACACCATACTTATTTGTTCTTTTCCTTCCCTTTAGCAAGATCCTGCAACTAAATTGTCAATGTTGCTAACTATGAATAAACTTGAGCCATTTGTATTCCATTCTCTCTTATAAGGGATGCTTCCAACTTCATGGAAATCTCTAGTGCTTTTGACTGTGACGTAATCTTTTTTTGAATTAATGGGAAGTGTATATTTGGTAACAATCTCGCAATGAACCACTCCCTATTATACTCTCTTAGAATATAGAAGGTGAACTGATCCATCAGTATCTTGAATCTTTGATCAAAATCCCATATTGATTCATTCTACAACTACTTGATCTCTTTTAGTTTCATAATACATTGCAACTCAAACTTCGGTTTTTTGAAATATTTTAATAGGGATTGGATGATGTATGCCAATGTTTTGGCATGTTCCAGGGGTGCATTGGAATGATACTTCATATACCAGAGTAACGTGCGGTCTCTAAAAGTTACCAATAACTGTGAAATTTTCATATCATCATCCTAGACCTTCTTCACTATCCATATTGATTCAAAAACAAATAAGTGATGTTCCAAATATTTTGTCCCCTCTCCATGGAAGACAAGTATTCTCAAAGTGGGGTATACCCCCGTCATTGTGTATTGTCCAGTATCCTTCCTCGGTGTTACTTATTGAATATGGGTTTTCATACTACTTCCACTATTCTGACTACCTTTATTGTTATACTTTCTTTCTTCACTAACTACAATTGTTCATGACAAAGGTTCATATCTTACCTCGGACCTTGGAGATGCACATGGTGTAACATACCCAACCCCTTAAGTAGATTTTAAGGGAATGGGGTATTAAAATTTGGTTCCCCTTAACCAACACCAAAGTTCCTTTCAATGACATCATCATCTTTTTCTCATCAAGTGCTTTCCAATGACTATAAGTTTGCTCAAAATAGGGCTCTAGATCGAAATTTGTGGCCTCTCAAATTCATGGGGACCTCAATGCCAAGTTTCATCCACATGGAATATTGACATGTGACTTCACCTATGTGGTACTGATATGGCACTTGGATGTACATGCTATGCTTCTTGGAGAAAACATGTAACTTGTCATATTCCTCCTCAACCAATCATTTATCGAACCTTTTATGTTGCTCTTTGTCACCATTAGGATCCTCCCATTGGGGTATTTATGTGGTGCTTTACCATTCACACTCAGACATTCAAGTCCAATCATAACCTCCTTTGACACATCAAAAAAATCTAAGGACTTGGAGATAGACAATCCAAATCGTCCCCCCTTGGGATCTAATGGGAAGGATTTGAAGTGAGTGCATAGGGTATCCTATCCTCCTTCTTATACGACCCTCGACCTAGAGCCACTCTTTGGATGACACCTATAAACCCCAAACCATGTCAAGTGTCGAGTTGGTAAATTACGTGGCATTCACATCGGGTCTTGGCCATCTACTCATTCATCCCAACCGCCATGACACGTGGTGTGACCATCACCTAACACGTGAACCTCCACGTGGACTTGATGTGGCATACATCTCATCACATATTTCAGTTGGATTATTTGTTCATATGATGACACATGTCATATTTGTGCCACTCTATCCACCAGGATAGCACCCTCGTCATCCTAACATAACCTCCCTTGTCCAAACTCATCAAAAGGAGTGACAGGTCCACAAAAAATCAACAATTATCCCTCGTTGTGGCCTCCCATCGTTTCAACGGCCCAGATTTATCCTCGAGGTACTTGTTGGCACAGGGGAATACCTAGGGTTCAACACTTCAATAGCATACCAAAAAAACCCTAACTATCGACCCTTTTAGCAACACCTTCGAAGCAGATGAAGTCTCACCCAAGCTAGAGGTGGGGATGGTTGCAAGACTCAAATGTCTGCAACCTAGCTAGGACACAAATTTGTGATTATACCACTCTAACAAATCACTTAACAGTTAACATTCATCAGTATTTAACCCTTATCCACATCGCAGATCCAAACCCTAATTACATAACAACACAGTATTCAACCAAATCTAACACATATAAGAACTTAGCACATGGAAAAATATTGGATCTAGCATTTATCCACATCACTTAAGAACTAAGATATCATACTAGATCCATCTAAACATTCATTATTTCACTTAAGCTTAAATTATATACACAGACAATAACCAGAATGCACAAATAAACCATAACATAGGATATACATGGTTCACCCTAGTGTGGGGCTACGTCTACCAACTCTTCTCTTCTTTATTATCTTCTATCAATATTCTTACAGGAACAGAGCATCAAAACCTTACTCCGTAGATGATAGGAGATCTGTGTGAACCTCATCATATCCTYCTTCCCCAAGTTAGGCTACAGCACAAAGCTTCTTATAGTCTGTACACAAAGCACCACAGATGACCTKCACTTAGCTCTGCAAGTCTCAACATACACTATGCACAAAGCCTCTTACAATTACTTTCACTTAGCACAATACTTAGCACTTAGAATCACACCCATACTTCCTTACTTAGATCACCTAGATTTTTATTTATACATTACAAAATGGGCCTAAGYATGGGTAAACCCATGGGCCGACATCCCATACCTGTTACATAATCCCTAATCCAAAAACTACCCTAAAAAGGGGTCGAGATCCTGCGATCTTTGCTTCGACTTGCGCTTTKCCTTAGACCAGCCAGTTGAAGTCCCAAAAGAGGTAAAACATGAACAAGGATCTCCAAAAATTGGTCAAGGACCAACAAGCCCCCAACACTTACCTGTGACTTGTCCTGAGTCACTMTGTTCTTGGTAACTCTGCMTTAAAATCCTCGAGCTTGGCTCGAGCTTATTCAACTTGTTGTTGCACCAAGGCCTCCTATTTGGYGAACTCTTGAATAACTGCCTYRTTCACAGGTCCCTCTAAGCATTTTTCTACCCAAGTGACTACTCATTCCAACTCTACTTCRCGGCCTTCAATCTCCTAAAAAAGCAGGCAAGTTGCATCCTAGATTGGATCGAGMTTATGAGTCACTTCAATGAATTTACTTTTCATGGCATGGACCTGTTGTTGAGTTTTGCATTGTTCTTTGCATATTTCCATTCACTCGACTGTTGACAAGGGCTTTAACTGTACTTTTACTATTGTTGCTTGTTGCTTTTCTTCCTGGAGCTACAACTCTAGTGTTTTCAGTTCAGGGTCCTTGGTAAGGCGCTCATAACTTTGTGCACTACGACTGCTTATCTATTTACATTCTAGGGCTAATGATTTGATCCATTCAATTGTGCTCCAGAAAATTGCTTCTCTCTGGTCTCACACTTCCTATGGAGCACTTGGCACTGTTTGTAGCTCCAGTTCTATTATTCTCTATTGAAACTGTTGAATGGTTTCAGCAAGCTTCACCACTTGATTCCTCACCGGGTCTTCCTTCATTTTCTCTAAGCCCATCACAGAGATAAGTGCTCTGTGGACTGTTTCTTTAACTCCAACCTACTCCATGAGAAGTTGTTCTTTCTCCTGTTGGATCTGCGCTCTATCCTCTTCGAAATTGATTTGGAGTTCATCATTCTCTTGTTGCACAACTCAGCGTTTCTCTATGATTTCCTCTTGTTCTTTCTTCAGGGCCACTGTGGCCTATTCTTTTTCTTCCTGCACATGACCAAGGCGAGCTTCGGTCGTATCAGCTATTCTACATAGTTGGGTAGGCTCATCTTCCAACTCATTTTCTTCTGTTGGCGGGGGCGCAATAGACACTGTGCGGTAAGGGTGAAGGTCTTGTTGTACTCCTCTCGACTTTGCTTCAATCCTTCCATACATGGTTTCCTGTTTGGCTTCAATTCTCTACAAAATATCTTCCGAGACATCTAATACAGATACGATAATGAAATCAAAGTTATCGATCGTGAGTACAGTCTACATCTTCGGCTTACTCACTTTGGACTTCTTCCGCGAAGTAGGTTTCGTTGGGGAAACCTTTCTTTTCTTGTATGTCTCTGCCTCTTCAAGGGGGTTCCTAGGTGGTGTTACTTCACCCTGCTTTTGCTTGTCTTCTTCCCCTTCTTTCTCTTCTTTTTCCACTTCGTCGTCTCCTCCTCCGCTAGGTGAATCTGATGCAGCCTCTTCTAATGTGTTGTGTATTTCATGTAAATCTTCCTTCTTTTTCTTCTTGCTACTATTGGGTGCATCATACTCTTCACGAGTAACCACCGGACTTCCAATGAGGTTGGGTTCATACAGTGCTACCTGTTTGACTGGTACAAGGAACTCTGCAAACCATTCCTTAGTGATTTCTTCCAGGTCCTCCTCTGTGAGCTTGTAGTAGGACTGAAGCTCTTCTTTACTTTTGTCTATGTGCATAGTAATATAATTAAAATTCCTATCTGCGTGGAAATTCATAAGGGGCCTAAACCTGTCTAGGTTATTTGGTGTCATGTGATTTAAAGACTCAATATCCCTCTTCAACTGCAAGTACTAGGTATGGAATACTGTGTTCGACTGCCATTGGTTCCCCATAGCACTCGAATACCAGAGTGTGGTGAACTTCACAGCTAGTGGCTGGAACAACCCAATGTCAAGGAAGTTGGAACCTTCCGTCATCTCCCAAGTAGTGAATGTGATGAGCATCAGTAGCTAGCTAAAATGGAACTCATAGCCCTGATCCTAAGCTTCATGAAAAACCAATTCTAATTGATTGACTAGGTAACTTGCCAGGTTCATTTGTATTCCTTCCACGCATTTTGCTACAAGGTCAACGACAAACCCTGTGACCTGTGTGGGTCTATTTTTTTGGACTAGCATACTAGCAATCAACTGGCAAGCAAAGCGCACTATGCCATTCTGAATGGAGGCTACCTTGTAGTGTCGCGTCCCTTTCTCTACATCGTTGTAGGTGTCTTTGATCTTCTATGCTAGGGTGCATTCTACAACCTTCCCTGCATAAAATACTTGTGGGTCTGGTCCCTGCATGCTCAATCTGGTGATCCTATGGATCATCACCAGATCGACGGTGATGCATCTGTATAACCATAGATAACTGCCATGGAATCACAACAGCAGGATATTAATGCATGTGTTAACCTCCTGGTGCCTTCCAAAATGTGGTATCTTCGTCATGTTCAAGACAGTGGACCTCGTGATGTCCATAGTCCACGGATGGGGGATTATCTTCGAATTCTTCCCCTTGGTCTTGGTCAAATATTTGTGAAGTACGAGCATGACATAGCTATTGCAGTCTCCTAGGTTAAATTCATTGATCTTCAAGGTTGGAATCCTCTCCAACTACAGTCTGACTACTTGTATTCCCTTCAGGAGGTACGCAATGATGACTGTGTAGTCAAATTCCCTCGGAACATTGTCACGACTCACCACACCGGTCAAGAGTGGGATGTAGTCAGGTAGGATGGATGGAAATATCTTCGCATTCTCCAAGTCATCATGATGCTTGGTTCTTTTCTCAGTCGCATCTCGGGATGGTCAAGATCCACGAGCAGTCAATGGGGAGGCTTGAACTCCTCGTGTCGATGAGGCTTGGATTCCTGTGGACATCACCTTCTCAGCCATGAGGTCTATTATAATATCTTCAACAAATTTTTCTACTGCGCCAATTGTGTCTCACATGCACACTCGAGATCTTATATCTCAGGTTGTTGAACAATACTCAATGTAACAGAATGGATGGCGAGGTCTCAATGATCACTGCGCAAAACCAATTAGTTCTTTATGGGCTCGGATAATCACAATTGGAAAAACTGTTCTCGTTCCAATGCTCGACGGGATAAATAGTCATAATGGTTTCTTTCAATGGGTCACAAAGCCTTATTCAATGAAAATCCATCTATTATGGCATGGTCCCAACGGTCTAATGGTGAACTTTCAAGCCATAATTTATTTCCTAATTGTTCTAGAGCATCGATTGAATAGTCATATTGCCTCCAACGGTCATATTTCTTCGTCATGAGGAAGTGTCAATATGTGTTGTACTGATATTCTAGCGAAGTTCAAGATCTGGAAACCTTCCTTCTCCAAAGTCTTCCCTGGAACTTCTTGCAATTTTCTAACTTTGCTCTCTTCTTTCTGAGCTTCCTGGCCTTCTTTCCTGTGACTTGAATCACTAGTTTCCTCTTACCATTGTCATTCTTATCTCCTCTTGGCATGATAACTTCGCACTATGGAGGATCTTTCAAAGGGTTCAAGGCTAATACTTCTTCTCTTTCTAGGGTAGGTGCTCTACTCTCTTGGACAGACAAGTGTCTCCAGTTTTCCTCTATCCTTTCAACTTCGACATCCATATATTTGGTCCTTAGTAGCTTCGACTGGTTCTCTTGTTCTTCCAGTAAGTGCACGATTCTCCTAGCCATGAAATCTCTTAGTTCTTTCTTTTTCTGTTCTAGATCCTCCTCTTCTTGTTTCCTTCGTATATGATCTTTTTCAATCTAGGTTTTTCCTAGAAAGATAGCATATGGGGCACTATTCTCAACAAACTTAACAATCTCAAGTTATTCTTTTGTTGAAGTGCCATGAGCACTCATAGATGTCTAAGTAAGTCTTCCACATAGGGTTATCGTCTTTCCTCTAAATAATCCTATTCCTCCTAATGAAGGAACCATAGCAGGCTTTCCCAAAATTTCCCAAGTTCTTTTTGTCATGATATTTGTTGGGCCTCAGAAACGTCACTCTTCATCCACCTTTTCCTTCACTATTCATTACATTTCATCATCCCATTAACCTTTTAACATACCATTTCCATAATGATATTTGGGTTTCTCCTTATTATTTTCCATTGTATTCATTTTAGTATTATAAGTGAATTTGTGGTTAAATATTAGAAAAATAACATATTTTCATTATATATCAAGGTTGGATGAGTTTGATGATGTGTGCAGGCATATGTGAAGATTTCAACAAATTCAAATATTACCACCTAGCCTCAAATTGGAATTTCATCTTCAAGCTTTGAAGATTTGAAGAATATTTGGGACAATCATTCAAGCATATTCAAAGGAGAAGATCATGGAG
>JZKD02S0294133.1:0-11884 GCA_000966675.3 Picea glauca | reverse complement strand
CGTTTGGGTAAGTTGGTGCATCAACTTCCCGGGGTCGTAACTTTTGCATACGATCTCCGTTTTAGGCGTGTGATAGCTCGTTGGAAAGGTATCAACGAGGAGATTCATTTTGGGGGCTCAATTATGCCTTTGGATATCATTGAGAACCTCTATCTTTAAAAACATTCATTTAGGCCCTCAAAATGGCCCCAGAAGTTAAAACCTGCTAAAAATAGTAAATTGCCAGAATGGCCAGAAAACTGTTTTGAGCCATTTGGAAAAGGTGGGTGGCCACCGATATCCACCTGGATAAGAATGAGAAGATTATTCCTATGTGGATGCAATGGGTAGTGCTACATCAATGGGGCCCAATGGTTGAAATCACAAGCCCATCTGAAAAGGGTTGTGTTCGGTCAAGCTATGTAGGGCTCTATTGCAGTTGTGTTGAACATAAGGAAGGATCTCATCCCATGTTCCTGGATTCTTGGAGTTATACATGTACAAGATGTGCATGATCATCTTGTTGACGATCGTTGTTTGTACATCAATTTGGGGGTGGAAGGAAGTGGATTTGGTGAGCTTGGTGTTCAGCAAGGACCAAATGCTTGACCAGAATATACTTAAGAACATGTTGTCTCAATCTGATATGATGGTCTATGGCATTCCAAAATGTACCCACACACGCTCAAAAATGATATTGGTAGTGGCCTCACCTGTGATATTCTTCTTGCAAGCTTTCAAAATGGCCATCTTAGATAATTGATCAACAACCATAAATACACAGTCATTTTCGTGATTTATTGAAAGGAGCCCTGACATGTAATCCATCAATATGGATTCCCAACGATTCGTATTTTATGAACATAATGAAATGAATACAGATATATATTATTTTCACAAATATACAATGAAAAATAACAGAGATACAGTAAAACTTTCCTTCTATTCAATAAAGAAATATCTTGAAACTGTAAAATGCAGACTGAAACAAGCTTGCGAGAATGGTGGCAGCTTATCCCTAAGAAGAGATGCGACAGTTGCACTCATTCACAGGAAGATGAGTACAATGAGGATCCAAAGGAATTCTTACATCAAACCTGAATGCAAAAACCCTAGACATCCAAAAACCTAACCCTAGGAGATGAAGCGCCAAAAGTCATGTGGGCCCCATTGGGGTAAGTTGGTACATCAACTTCCCGGGGTCGTAAGTTTTGCATACGATCTCCATTTTAGGCACACAACTGCCCGTTGGATAGGTTTATATGAGGACTACACATTATTCCATCACACTCTACATTTGTATACAATGCGACTGTGGCGAGCCCAAAAAATGTTGTTTAGGGCCTCAAAACGGCCCCGAAAGTTTAGGACCCAAAAAACTAGAAAAAATTACCAAGATGAAAACTAAAAATGTTGAGATGAAATATGTGTGTGAGCTAGTTGGAATAGGTGGGTGACCACTGATATCCACCTGGATCAATCCTCCCCCCTTAGAAAGCAATGGTATCCATTGCGTTGAGTTCCCCCATCAGATGAGGAAATTTTTGTTGAATTTGGCCCTGGGTGAGCCACTTGCCTTGGTGAAAGAGCTGCCCTACTTTGACAACACGACAAATATGAAACTTCTGTTGGCAAGTTCCATTAACTTGTGTGTCCACAATTTGATTAGTGAATGCATGTTCAATGCAGTCCGGGTTGAGCTCTATCGGTGTCAACTGTTCTGCTACCTCTGAGGTGTCCAATAATGGTGGAAAGTATGGTCAAAGGAGGTCCATATTAAACATTGGATGCAAGCCAATGAATGGGGAATGTTGAGCTCAAAAGAATTGTCTCCTATGGCCTTGGTGATGGTGTAAGGTCCATAACGGAGTGGATGGAGCTTCTGATGGGGCCCCATAAGGCGTTCTTTCTACAAGTGAAACCAAACTTTATCTCCCACCTCAAACTTGTGTGGCACCTAGTGTTGATCATGGCACTACTTTTAATTGGCATTGGATTTCTGTAAAATATCATGAACTTGTTGGTGGATGTGCTAGATCTTCTCAATGAACCAGGTAGCTTTGTCGGCTTAAGTTTGAGCATGGGATGAGTCTTCTTGGGTGGCCGCAAGGGGTAGTGAAAAATCCATGGGACCCAATGGTTGAAATCCAAACCCTACATGAAAGGGGTTGTGGCCAGTTGAGCTATGTATGGCTTTGTTGTAGTTTTGTTGAACATAGGGAAGAATCTCATCCCATGTGCGGGGATGCTTGGAACTATACATGCACAGGATATGCACGACCATCCGGTTGACAACCTCGGTTTGGCCATCCATCTGGGGGTGGAAGGCAGTGGATTTGGTGAGCCTGGTGTCCAGCAGTGACTAGAGGCTCGACCAGGATGTGCTGAGGAACCAATTGTCCCGATTTGAGACGATGTTTTGTGGGATCCAAAAATGTATGCACACTCATTTGAAGAAGATCTTGGCAGTGGCCTCTATTGTGATATTCTTCATGGAGGAGGCTAGAATCGCCATTTTAGAAAAATGATCAACCACCACAAAAAAAGTTCATTTTCTCTCTTGGTTGATGGAAGACCAAACATGTAGCCCATCAAGATGGATTCCCAGAGCCTTTCATGAGTAGGTAGAGGGGTTTATATGCCTTGTTTCTTAATGATTGGTTTGGAAATAGTGCAGGCAGTGCAAGACCTAATATACTTGTTGAAATCTTGTCGAAGTTTTGACCAATATAAATGTTGTTTCAATACTGCCACTATCTTTTCTACGCCAAAGTTTCCTGCCACCCAACTTTAGTGGGATTCCCAAATCAACTTCCCTCGCTCACTTGATGGAACAAAGAGATAGCCTAGATGGAACAACAACCCATCCTAAAGATGAAAATCAGTGACAATTGTGTTTGTGCGCACCGTTTGGTAGGTGGCGGTGAAGTCAGGATGTCACAGAGTTGGGGCCATATGAAGGTCTTATGGCTGCAGGAGTTTAGAACCGTGGTGAGTGCTGCAATTAGAGGGAGATTGAGGCAATCGGTGACGTGGTTGGTGCTTCATGTCTTATAGTTGATGTTTAGATGGAACTGCTGCAAGTATGTGGACCATTTATGATGACGATCATTCTACAATTTTCCTTATGTCTGCATGAACTACAGTGGCTTATGATCGGTGTGGATGATTGTCTCCTTACCAAGAATTTAATGCCTCCACTAGTGGCTTGTTTGCACAATGGATTACATTTCTTTGTCATAAGAAGGGTAATTACGGATGGAATATGATAGTGTGTCACTATTATAGGCCACGGGGTGTCCATGTTGAGTGAGAACTACACCCACAACATAGTCTAAAGAATTTGTCTCGATCTCAAAGGGTTGTTGCAGGTTAGGTAATGAGAGCACTAGGGATGAGCATGAGCATTGCTTCAAATAACCTAATGCTTGATGGTGTTATAGGCCCCACACGAAATCTTCCTTACCACTACCCCTGGTTACTTGGTTGAGGGCCCATGCAACATGGGAGAAACCCAACACAAACCTGCGAAAGAAAATGGAAAGGCCTAAAAAGATCTTAAGCTCAGTGAGTGTGGTTGGAGCTTGCTAGTTACAAATGACATGGATCTTGGATGGATCCACATGAATCCCATGCTCATCAACAATGTAGTGTAGGTATTGTACCCTATCCATGTCAGAAGATCATTTTTCTAAATTTGCATATAGCTTGTGTTGCCATAGAGTGTGCAAAATCTGTTGAATATGTTGCAAGCATTCCTCCCAATTCTTGTTGTAGATGAGGATGTCATCCAGATACACCACCACAAAAAAATTGGTGAAAGGCTACAATATATCATCCATAATCCTCATGAAAGTTGTTGGGGCATTCGTCAAACCAAAGGGCATGACCAACCATTCAAAAAGACCTTCTTTGGACTTGAAGGAAATTTTCCATACATCTGTCTGCTCGATTGGGACCTGATGGTAGCCAAACTTCAGATCAATCTTACTAAAGTATTTGTCCCCCTTGAGTTGTTCAAGGAGATCGTTGATTCAGGGAATTAGGTATCGATTCCTGACTATGATTTTATTTAGGGCCTGGTAATCGATGCAAAGTCACCAAGTCCCATCTTTCTTCTACATAAGCACAATTGGGCTTGCACATGGTGACGAGTTGGGTCAGATGTGCCCCTTTTGGATCATTTCTTGGATCTGACGTTTGATCTCCTCATTTTCTAATAGAGAGTAGCGAGAGACTGGCCCATTGGGTAGTGATGCGATAGGGGTCAGATTGATTGAATGCTTGACTTAACAGTGCAGAGGTACTCCAATGGGTGAGCAGAAGATGTCCTTTTATTCTTCCATGACCTTATCCACTTGCTTCTGCTACGTAGAGAGATCTATCATGAAGGCCATGGATGTGGCTGCAACCTTCCACTCACTTTGAGAGCAAATCATGAAGAATGCAAACTTCTCGGTCTGAGATATGACCTTTCTACATTGCTTGGCAAAGATCAAAGAAATGATAGTAGGTGGGACTACCTTGGGTATCCTGTACAATTTCTTGTCTAAAGTAATAATAACAATATGAGGCCTAGACTCATATACAACATGATGTTTCCATAAATAAGGTTGGCCCAAAAGAACATCACAAAATTCAAGGGGAGTGACATCACACAATACCTCATCTTTGAAGGGATTTATTCCTTAGGACATGCGACACTATTGGCTACCACAAAGATCACTTCCTTGGCGGAGCCATTCGATGGTGTATGGATGCAGGTGCAGTGTTGTCGATAGGGCTAGCCACTTGACAACTTCCGCTGATATGGGGTTCTTCTGGCTACCGCTATCAACAACGAAATGCAATGGAGTACCCTTCACCCACATATGTGAATGAAAGAGGCACTCGCCTTCCTCTAGCTCATCAAGTTCACCAGGCTATATCTTAGAGGTAGCAACGATGGAACTGTGTTCCACATCAATAATCCACCTCCCCTTTTCTAGTTCTGATTTAGAGTAGGAACCCACATCTGAATCATATGCTTTCACCTCAACCACCAATGACTACTTTGAGTGGCAATCATCATTGTTATGTCAGGGACTCTTATGGAAATCACACCACTTCCTGGTGTCTTTCTTCATCTTTCCATTGTCCTTCTTTGTTTGTAGATTAGACTAGTTGTCCTAAGGCTATCCATATTTGTTCTTCCCTTTGTTTTGCGGGTTTAGGCTTCCATTTCCCTGCTTCTTCTATGAGGGGTTCCCAAACAAAAACTATCACATATTTTGTTTAAGCTTTTTCTCTATTTTGACAACATATCGATAGGCCGCACCCAGACACGAGATGTCCAGAAACTCCATTTCTATCTGGATGTATCTATGAAGACTGTCATGGTACTTGAGCACCATATGTCACTCAGAGTATTTGATACCCATCTTGGTGCGTGGCATGGAAGATATTTGTGAACTCTAGCACCTGTCACAATGTGGTCCATCTTGTATACACGTCATCATAACTTCAACCAGGGTAGTATTGTTCCTTAATATAATCCCTGAAGGATTCCTAGGTGAGTGGGACTATAAATAATGAGGGTTCCTCTATTTCCTTTTTCTCATAGAAAGTCTCCCACCAATATTTGACATGGGGGACGGCTTTGAGGAGCATAAAGGTAATTTTTTCTCTATTGGAAAAGTTATGGACAAAAAAATACCCTTCTAGCAGATTCAACCATTTTTCTATAGCATTTCTGTCTATCTGACCTTCAATTATAGGAATATAAAAATTTGTTTATACCTTGAAGGGGGGTGGTGCCTATACTCGAGAAAGATGCGTCGCTTGTTGGTAGTTGTCGAAGGATTTGCGCAAAACTATCCATCATCTCGTTCCTATATTACACGAGGGATTCCTCAAGAAACAATTTGAAAGGATATCTTGTCCCGAAATATTTATTTTCTCCCACCATGGAAGGTCTCTTGGGCATGCGAGAGCTCTTGTCCTCAAGAGAAACAAGATTGAGACCCAACTCTTTGCACCCTAACCTTGTCGGGGACATGCACAAAGAATGACAAGGAGAAGAATACTCTGATACCAATGATTCATATTTTATGAGAAGACCGAAATGAATATATATCTGTATTATTAACACGAAGATATAATGAACAATAACAAATATACAGTAAAACTTGGCTTCTATTCAATAAAGAAATATGTTGAAACTCTAAAATGTAGACTAAAACAAGCTTGCTAGAATGGCGGCAGCTTATCTCTTAGAAGAGATTTGACGGCTACACTCATTCGCAAGAATATGAGTACAATGAGGCTCCAAAGGAATTTTTAAATCAAACATGAATGCCAAAACCATAGACATCCAAAAACCTAACCCTAGGTGATGAAGTGCCAAAAATCATGTGGGCCTCGTTGGGGTAAGTTGGTACATCAACTTCTCGGGATCGTAACTTTTGCATATGATCTCTATTTGAGGCGCACGATAGCCTATTGGAAAGGTCTATACAAGGAATACACATTATTCCATCACACTCTAACTTCATTTCTAATGTGACTATGGTGGGCCCAAAAAACGTTGTTTAGGGCCTCAAAACGGCCCTGAAAGTTTAGGACCCGAAAAGATAGAAAAAAACTGCCAAGATGAAAACTCAAACTGTCAAGATGACATCTGTGTGTGAGAAAGTTGGAATAGGTGGGTGGCCATCGATATCCACATGGATCACCCAGGGCCCGTCAAGAGTAGGCAGAGGGGTGTACAATCCTTGTTTTTTAATGGTTGGCTTGGCGATGGAGCAGTCAGTGTAGGATCTGATATACTTTCTGACATCCTATCGAATCTTCGGCCAATGGAAATACTTATATAGTATTTCCACTATTTTATCCATGCTAAAGTATCCTACCACCGGACTATAGTGGGCTTCCCAAATCAAATTTTCATGCTCACTTGAAGGAACACAAAGATGACCCAGATGGCATAATAGTGCATCCTGAAGATGAAATTCGACAATGGTTGTGCCTTTTCCCAACATCTGGTAGGTCATAGAAAATTCATGATTGATTTCATAGAGTTGTGACCACCTAGAGGTCTCAAGCCCACAAGATTCAAGCAACGTGGTTAGTGTTGAAAATGGAGGTCAATTGAGGCAATCAATGATGTAATTGGTGCTCCCCTTCTTATATATAATGTTGAGGTGAAATTGTTGCAAGTATGCGGACCACTTTTGATGGTGGTAATTCTGTAATTTTCCTTGTGTCTGCATGAAATTCATAGGCTTGTGATCCATGTGGATGACTATCTCCTTCCCTAGAATGTAATACCTCCATTAGTGGTAGGCTTTTACAATGGAATACATCTCTTTGTCATAGGTGGGGTACTTATGGACGACAATTGAGAGTGTCTCACTATGATAGGACACTAGATGATCGTGATAAGTGAGAGCAACACCAAAAACATAGTCTAAATCATCTATATCAATATCAAAAGGTTTTTGTAGATCGGGTAAGGAAAGCACGGAGGCTGAGCATAAATGATGTTTTAGATCATCAAATGTTTCTTGTTGTGACTTGGCCCATGCAAATTTGGCATTTCAACCATCCTTGGTCACTTGGCTGAGGGTCCATGTAATATGAGAGAACTCCAAAATTTAACTAGGATAGAATTTGGCAAGGCCTAAGAAGCTCTGAAGCTCAGTTAGTGTTTTCGGTGCTAGCCAGTCACGAGTGACTTGGATCTTGGCTAGATCAACATCCACACCATGCTAGACTTCATATCAATCTTACTAAAGTACTTGGATACCTTCATTTGGTCAAGAAGTTCATCAATTTGTGGAATTAGGTACCAATTCCCGACTGTGATTTTATTTAAAGATATGTAATCAATACAAAGTTGACAGGCAATGTCTTTCTTCTGTATGAGCACAATTGGCCTTTCGCGAGGTGAGGGGATGGGTCGAATGTGCCCCTTTTGGAGAAGCTCTTGAATATTTTTCTTGATTTCTTCATTTTCCAGGAGAGAGAATTGATATATTGGATCATTAGGTAAAGGCATGCCAGGGATAAAATTGATTGAATACTTGACCTGAAAGTGAAAAGGCACCATGGTAGGTGAGGTGAAGTTGTCTTGGTATTCTTTCATGAATTTATCCCCTTACTTTCGTTGTGTAGAGAGGCCCTGTGTGAAGGCAGTGGATGTGGTTGCAACCTTCCGTTCACTTTGGGAGAGAATCACGAAGAGGAAAAATTTCCCAGTCTGGGAGATGACCTTCCTACACTGCTTAGCTGAGACCAAAGAAATTGTGTTAGGTGAAGCTACCTCTAGTATCATGTATTATTGTCTTCCCAAAGTAACAATGACACTACAAGGTATAGACTCATATACAACATGACATTTCCACATATATGGTTGGCCTAATAGAACATCACAAAATCCAAGTGGGGAAACATCACAAAATACCTCATCCTTGAAGGGATTGATGCCATAGGGCAGAAGAAACTATTTTATGATCCAGAGATCTCGTCCATGGCTAATCCACCCGATGTTGTATGGTTGTGGGTGTGGTGTTGTCAACAACTCCAACCGCTTGATGACCTTTGTTGATATTATCTTCTTTTGGCTTCCACTATTAACAATGAAATGAAACATATCAACCTTCACCCACATCTATGAGTGAAAAAGGTTCTCACCTTCCTTTGGCTCCTTTGGTTCATTTGGTTGGACCTCGGTGGTAGCGATTGTGGCACTGGGTTCTGCATCAATGATTTTCCTCCCCTTGTCTGGCTCTGAATTAGAGTCAAAGCATGGATCTGAATCTAAGGCTTTCAACTCGACCACCAATGACTACTTTGAGAAACATTCATCTACTAATTCTTGTGCACTGAAATATGATGGTAGTATGTTAGTTGATCGATGCAATTCCGTCGAGAATCTAACAAAACATGGTTATCAATTTTGTCAATGTATTAGGGTCAGATATCCAATGAACATATTGACATCGTATATCTGACACACTATCCTTGGTTATACCGATAACCCTAAGGACCAAAACCTCGTCAAAATCAGCCATTATTTCTGGAAAATATGCATCAAAATTTCGACGTAACTACATGTCGAATATCCGACGAAGGTGTCATATCATAGATAGATATTCCGGTTAGAATTGTCATTGGATATCCACCAAACATGATCGTTGAGTAGCCCAAAACCAAATAGTATATCCGATGGATATACCAAACCTCCAATAGATATGCATGTCGAACCATTCTTCAGATAGCTGATGCACAATTTAGTCAAATATCCTATGACCGAATAGTGTATCCGTCGGAGTTTCCATACCTCCGATGGATATTCCTTATGGACCATTCATCGAATATCCGATGGACCTGTGTATATTAAAAATAATAATAATAATGAAATTAATGGCCCGTGTTTGATCTTGATCATGTGGTGTATATATGGAGGCAACCCCCTGATAAAAAGATTACAATTGTAGAGGCTAATTTTATATATCTAATAAGACTGTGATGTGAGTCTCCTCTTATAGAGACACATTATAAAAAATGAAGATATTCTTCAAGGAAGGCCTCTAAAATGTAAAAGTGATTGATCCTTTTAGCCACACATGCCTCACCCATTCTCATGTTTCTCGAATTCGAAGAAATTTTAGCATGCATGATGTCCAATGGGCCTATGAGCTCAAGCTTAGTAATAAAGAAGTCTACTAAAGGATCCACCTAGGTTTTCATCCCCCATATCTATAAGGCTCCCAAATAAAAATTAAGGTCACTGTTAAAAACCAGTTATCCATTATGAATCCAAACTTTTTGAAGGAGTGCTTCCCAGTACTCTTGTAAGTCTAAGTAGGGACCATAAATATTAAGGAAGGTGATTTCCTTTGACATTTCCAAAGAATATATAAATACCCCAAGTATTGAAGTAAAATCCCAAGATTTATCTAGAGATAAGGAATCATTTTTTTGGTAAATGGTTGACTCTGCCAAAAAAAACAAACCTCTTTTTTAATTATGCACAATCACACCTTTGTATAAAGAAGGAGAATACCAGTATAGTCTTGTACTTTCTGACTATAAGTGTCAATTGGATGCCTTAATAAATTTATACTTCCTCATCATACCATGTCTAATTTGATTGTATGGAGACCTTATTGTGCCACTCCCATGACCTCATGAATTGTTATTCCTTACAGGAATCCAAATTGCTTTGGGAAAATCTATTTTGAGAGATTTCCTTTTAGTCTATGAGAAATGATTTTCGAAATTATTTTGTAGATGCAATTACATAATGAAAAAGGTTTAAATAACTTGAATTTTGTGGGGTTTTAAGTCTTTGGAATTAAGGCGATAAAGGATGAGTTGAAATATGTTAATGTTTGACTTGTCGAGCAAGAGAACTCAACAACTTTCAGAAGGAATTCTTCAATGAAGTCATAACAACCCAGGAATAATTCTATTGGGAGACCACTAGGTCTAGGGATTTTATATATTTTGGAAACTCCAGAAATTTCGAAGGAGTTCTTCCTTACTGAGTTCAACAATTAAAATCTGATTATCCTCACACACTATTTTGATAACTACTACAATGGTGGCTCTGGATTCCTTTTTGAAAAGTGAATTGAAGTAATTCACACCTTCAACTACCATTTTAGGAAAGTTTTAGATATAGATATATATTAGGAATTCTTATTCTCTAAGCCATTCCAGATTCAATTTGAATGGATTCGGAGGCTTCCCTTGGATAGGAGCCAGTTCTAGTAGCACCCGACAATTTATCATAAGTTTTATATTGTCAAGATTTAGCTTCTAGGAGGTACCTTGGTACTCCCATTGATTCTCACTACTGGATTGTACTTTTGAGTCCCATTGGCTTACTTTCTTTGAACATTAACAAAATTATCTTTCCTATCTTCACAACTCTTCTGCCATAAATTCATTATATACAAGAATAGTATGTCTCTCTAACTAGAAATTTAAACAAGTCTTCTATTGAACATACACGCAAAAAGAACCAAAGTAGAGAGAGCCATAATGCCAAGACAAACTGGATGACAATAATTTTTACAAATGTAGAAAATTGAAATTGGTCTAAGGGATAGATTTATCATATAGGAATAATAGGTAGAACAAATTTTTACTACAAGCAAAATCATCAAATGGTTTGACTATTTGCAGGAAATAGGTAAAATTGAAATAACATCAGTTTATGTGAAAGATTATGTTCTCAACTAGGATTCTAAATCCATTCGATACCTTGTTCAAATTCAGCACTACAATCCCACTACATGTTCCCTACTTTTTAAACTTTGTAGTGATGAGGAAGTGTGTAAGGATACTATAAGTGCAAACTCATTCTGGAGGAATTTGTCTAGACAGGAAAATCCTCATCAATTCTAAGAAAATACATGACATTATAAGGTTTCCATGGGATGGGTATGATACCACTAACATGTTCATGGTTTTTTTGTTCTAATATTTTTGCGACCATTGTTGTGATGAGAAAGTTCTTTCGGATTCATCGCATTGGTTTTTTATATTTGACGTTTCAAACCAAACCAGTGTGGTCCATGTTCATGGTTCACATTATAGTGTAGAAAGAGGGAGATATCATGTAGAAAGATGGAGTTATCACAAAAGAGAAAATGGACCTATACTTGACATATGGCATGAAATCCAAGAAACTGGGCTATGATGTAATCTCCATTAACCATTTTATGGTTAGCATGGTAGTACAATTCTACAATGATATTGTGGATCTAAGTACAAGGTGAGTGTACAAAATAGGCCACCCATGTGGCTAGAAATTATACAAATGGCATAAAGTTGAACTGAGTGAGGTATGTCACTAATGAGGTACTACATAATGTATTGGATGCATAATATATGAACTAGGACTTTCATTTTT
>JZKD02S0294122.1:0-20070 GCA_000966675.3 Picea glauca | reverse complement strand
ATAAGTAATCCTTAATTTATGTGTTGCAAATTGATCCTGTTGCTTTAAACACATAACATTTCACTTGCAATAATTATTCAAGTTTTTCAAGTCTTCTTCATTTTTAGATCAGGCATAGGCTTGCTTCTCCATGATGTCATATTTGACCTCTGCATCTCTTAATGCCCCGCTGAAAAATGAAATGGTATTCTCCATCCCTTCAGCATTATTTTGTAATAGAATGACTGCTATTGTATCAAAAGAAGCAAAAGAAAAAATTAGGAAATCCTTGGAATAATCAAGATTGATCAGCACAGGTGCCTCAGTAAAATATTTTTTTATTTGGAAAAAGGATTCCCTGGGTTCAATGGTCCATTTTACTTCATTTCCCTTTCTGAGCATATTTGTGATGTGCTTCACCAACTAAGCAAAATTTGAGACAAACCTCCTCAGAAAATTAATTTTACCCAGGAAAGACTGGACCTCTTTCTTGGATCTGAGTGTGACAGGGTTTGAATTCTCTTCACCCTACTGGGATCAATTCTCACTCCCTATACTAATACTATATGACCTAACAACTTCTCCTCCTCCATAGAAAACACATATTTCTTGGTGTTTAAGGAAAATCCAAACCTTCTGCATTTCAAGAAAACCTTCCTTAAGTGACAAAAGTGCTCTTTATCAGATCTGAAGAAGATAGTGATGTCATCTAGATAGATAACCACAAACTTATCTTTCTCCCCAATGAATTCTATATCCATGGCTCACTGAAATGTTTCTACTGCATTCATCAATCCAAAAGGCATTTTGTCATACATGAATGTGCCCCAAGGAGTGGTGAAGGTCGTTTTTTCTCTATCCTCAGGCAAGACTAATATTTGATTGTAGCCAGAAAATCCATCAATCATGGATATCCTGGATGCACCAGTTACCCTCTCCAACATATGCTCCATTTTATGTAGGGGGAAATTGTCCTTTCTTGAGCTTTTGTTCAAGTTCCCGAAATCAACACAAAGTCTGATTTCTTCACTCTTCTTTCTTATTGGAACCAGATTAGCCACCCACTCAGATTAGTTATTGTAGCTCATTTGAACATGTTATATAAGATTGTCTTGTGTTCCTAGCTAAGCTTCAGGAGAGATGAGGACCTCAATAGAACCCGTAAGTACAACTGATATACGCTGAACCTTGCAGAGAAGACCCTAGAGTGGTTGTTATAACCAGAGGAGGCACTATTACAGAGAAGACACGGATGTTTGATGAAAAGAAAGAAAGACAAATGTTTGAGGAGGCAAGAAAAGAATTCAAAGGAGACTAAGGTTCCTCATCAAAGACCAAACCAGAAGTAAGAGAGTATGGAATGCCTCTGGCATTTGATCAGTCTGCTTCACCAAAAGAATAAAAAGAGGTAATCAAGCTCATGGAATTCCTATATACTTGTATTAAGTTGATTCGGGATGAGAGCATTGTAAAAGAGTTAAAAAATTTAATCTAGACATATGTCCTAGAAGAATAAATGTTCTGAACCATTTTTCGTCTAGGAAATCTCTGTCCTTTGATCATCCATCTAGTTGATAATCATTTCCAACACTGTTGATAGTCTTCAAGGAAATTGGAACAATATTATTCAATAGAGAACAATTGTAGCATACATCTATTGTAGCGTACACCTATTGTCTAGAGACATACAGTCTCCATAAAAATCACCAGATATCAACCTGCACATAAAACATTGTTATGATATAAACTGAATCATCTAGGCCATTCTTCCACTCACATCTGTGAGATCTTGGAAGAGCATCTTCCCTTAGAAGGTAAAACATCAATGATGAGATATCTAGACTATTCTTCTCAAGCAAGGAAGAATATATGTCCCAATGTTTTAGCCTAGACCATTCCTCTGGCACTAAACAAAGTGCAACCTGGAAAGAATGAGTCTTCCCTAAGGAATGACTTTCCCTGATTGTTGAATCTAGACCATTCCCCACCCTAGGCCATTCCTCCGGCACTAAACAAAGTGCAACTTGGAGAGAATGAATCTACCTAAGGAATGATTGTCCAGACCATTTCCTATGGAAATGACTGTCCTGCACCAACCTCCAAAACAAAACATTCTTAGAAACTCCTCACCACTGTGAGCTTCGAAAAAATGACTGTCCGATGAGGCGGGACAGTCTTCTTGAGTAACCCTCAAGAAGAGAGAATTCCCTAGAACATTCCCCATGCTAACCACAATGGGAAATCATTGTCTATGGTGCATCAAAAATCCATCGAACCATTTTCATTACGAAAATGACCGTTCGATATGGACCATTTTCCAAACTGGAAAATGCCTGTCTGTCATAAATCTCAAACCACTTTCTGAACTGGAAAGGAACTTCTCATCCTGGACCATTTTTCAAACTGAAAAATGACTGTCCATAAATCAATAACACATTAGTTCTCCCTCCCAACTTGGGAGTCATCTCTTCCTTTTTCAATAAGGAAGTCGTCTCCATGAGCTCCAACTTGAGTACGCAAACTCTTTCATCTTGGACAAAATATTTACCAAAATGTCTTCTTATCTTCTCATTTGTGGAGATATGTATTGGAGAACCACTTTTTCCTTTCTGGACTTCATCACGGAGAATGTAATGCTTGATCTCAAATGTACTTTGGTTTTTTTGGAACACTAGTTTTCTCTGAATACCTTGTATAGCTTTGATCAATAAAGTATATCATTGTTGGATTCCTCTTTGGTTCCTTCTATCTCACAACATCGTGGCAAGGGTCAAACTGGAACATATCCAAGTGGTACTTCTTCGACCATCATGAGAGTTTATTATGGATTAGAGATCCATCATCTTGAGATTCTAAGTAACCATTCTGATACAATATCTCTGATATAGAAAGTCTTCATCACACTTCTGCTATGCATTGGAGGTTCTCCACCAAGTTGTCTTCTTCCATCTGCATACAAGGGTCTCTTTCTGGTATACCTCAAAGCCTTGAGTTTTATATTCATACGCTCTTTGTTCAATTGCTCTAAAGAATAGTCTTTGCATTCATCTAATGTAGAACTCCAACCCATGGATATTACGGATGATATAATGACTTATGTAGAGGTATCTCTAGTTTACTGGAACAAGTAATCACCATAGTCTTCTCCCTCCATCTGGGAGAACCTCTAGTTTTGGATATTGCAATGCTTACATTTATATACATTCTTCTTCATCACAACTTTCAGTTCCTTTTCTTGATTGGTTTTAGTGAGTTCATATCAGGATGGTAATCTTGTGATTCTTGATACAATGACTGGTTGTTCTGGCTTCTCTTTATTTCTTGGAATCTTTATGTTCTTCCTCATGTTTTTATTCAGCTCTTTCTTATAGATTCAATGCCCTAAATATTCCACTTCTTTCTTTCATCATAGGATCATGGACATGGATGGACAACCAAGGACACTTTAAGGCTTCTCTTCGAAGAAGACTTATTCTAAGGTCGAATTGAACACGTACTGTTTTTCATGGCTGCTACCATGGATATATACTTCATCATATTCAATGGGTCATAGGATTAACTCCCTCCTAATCCTTTATTTCATGTATGACTGCATTCTCTTCTTTATATAATCAGCTCCCTCCATCTAACAGATTCCATGCTTCTGTCTGCATCCTTATTTCCTTCTGCAAGGTGTCATAAGTCTTTCTCCAATTTCTTCTTGATTGTTGATTTTGGCTTATCTTGCAGCTTGTTACTTATGTAATAACTTCCACATGATTTGTTTGATGTACTTCATCATTTCATGTTTTTTTTCTAACTTGTAGTCATAATGATAGCAATCCTTATCTTTGTTGTTCTTCCTTAGGTATAGTTCTTCTTGGAACATATTATCTTCTAAGAGATAGATATACAAGATATGTACAGAGACTATGCAAACTACAAGAACTATGAAGAATATTGTTACCTTGTCTTTAGAGGAAGAAGTTTGCTTTATCCTGCTTGGTTTTCCTTGAGGGTTTCTTTTCTTCAACAACTGATGCTTCGTGTGTCTCCTTCCTTTTATTTAGCTTGGGACAATGATTCTTGTAGTGACCATATTTTCGACAGTTGAAGCATTGTATTTCTGACATATCCTTCTTTTGATTTGGCTTCCTTTTAAACTTCCTTTTGTTCCTGAAATTCTTTAATCTTGTTGTGAAGGTTTGATCATCGTACTTCTTTTGAGGTTTCTCTTTTTTACTGATCCTTGATTCTTCTTGAGAACAACAATTCCAAAGTTATTCAAATGTAGGATACTCCTTCCTTGTTGCATGCTTGCAGCAAATGCATCCCATGTCTTGGGAAGACCATTGAGTACTATGTTTACCAATTCCTTCTCTGAAATGATCTCTTCAATAACTTGTATTTGATCTCTCAACTAAGATATTTTCACAAAGTATGATGTTATGTTGTCATCATCATTCATCTTCATGTCACGGAGATCATTCTTCAGACTCATTACTTGTCCAATGTTTCTGACTGAGAAGAGGTATGTTAGGGCATCGTACATCTTCTTCGATGAGTCAAGATGGGAGATGTAGGGTATCGAGTGGTATTTTATAGATTCCACTATGATACTCATGGCATTGATATCATCATCTTTGAACTTCTCCATAACTGCAACATTCTGCGGTTCCTTCTCTTTTCCTTCTTCAAACTCTGGTTCCACGATCTTTCCTTTCATGATATCCAACACTTTATTCTTGGAAAGGATGAGGTCAATCCTTATATTCCAGGATCTGAAGTTAGAAGCTCCATCTAACTTGTTTTCTGACTTCATAGAGTAAGTCATGGCTATTTTGACTTGGTCAACCCTAGATTTGACCAAAAACTCAAACTTGATAGCTTGGCTTGCTGAGAATACCAGGAGATGTGCTAGGATAGGGAGCACTGGTCTATTCCAAAATTAGTTCAATCCCTTCACTTAAGGTGCCTCAACGAGAGGGATAGGGTTTCTGCAATTGCACCTGCTAATAACCCTAGCGATAATGCTTTGGTGACTGCTCCTGCTAGAAACCCTAGCGACAGTTCTTCAACGAGATTAATATCCTTATGGCTATGCTCTCTTCCAGTGGTTAGACTGAATGAAGGAGGTGTGGGCCCATAACCTGTTAGAATATGATGGATGTGCTCATTTTGAAATAAACAATATCACTATTCCCACCTAACCATAGGCAGAAGCCACCCTCCGAGAACCTTAACATTGACAGAGAATCATTCCAGAAGCAAACCTTAGGCTATATAACCAAACAAAGGGCAACGCACCTTTCTTGAAGGATAGCACACTAGAAAAGAGCTGATCAAATAGTCCAAACCATAACCAAGAGATAGTCCAAGCCATAATCTAATCTACTAGTTGCAGTAGCTGCAATGAAAACTCTCCTCCAGACTTGCACACAAACTGGCTAACTGCAGTGCGCACAAGTGAGCTCTGGAGTTCTGAGAATACCTACTCGAATGAAGACTAGCCTCCTATATTTATACTAATTCTGACTAACTGCCTGGGCCGACTTCGCATTATGGGTACCTATTTACTTAGTATATATTATTTCTTTTGGCCGACTTCTTCTCTTGGAGGCTAATAACCTAATAAAAATTATCCTCTTGAGCTTACTTGTCTTCTAGATTTATTAGCCAAGTCGTTAGGGTTTCTTCTTGCTTCCTGGAATATTCTATTCTTGTCAGGTTTACACGTGGAGGTAAATACCTCCCGCAACTACCATAATATCAACAATATAGTCATTGGCTCTATTATAACAGTGGCAAACCCTACATTGCCAATTACATTTTCAAAGTACATAGTTATGCTCCTTTTAATAATAACTCAGTATTATTAATGGAGAAGGCCTCTTCCCCAATTTGAATTGATGCGTGGGTATGCGTAATTGCCACAACTTGTTAGGTTGATTGATTTTTTTAGATAGTGGCAAATTTTTTGGTTGATGCACAGTCACTGGTATTTGCACTAATGCTTATTTGAATGATCAGTTGGCATTGGTTACAACTCACGCATGTCGCTCTGTGTAGATGGTGTTTCATAAAATGAAACAATAGTCATGGTAACTTTGGATTTTTTGGGGGCTGAATGTTTATTGAACCGAAAGACTGTAGAAAACATGTCCACTGCATCCTTATGTTTGTTCAATTGTATAGTCTTGAGTTTGCATAGCATGGTCGATTATGGTGTGACTAAATCGAAGCAATATTGTATTAAGTCGATCGCTCATCCCGATGGGTTGAGTTATTGTCATGACTATATGTTTGTTGTGTTAAGTGGAAATTTTTCATCGTGGGGTTTTGTTAGATGTGAACTGTGTATAACATAGATGGCTCAAGTTCTCACAGTCAAAGATACTCACTGAGTTTTTGATCACGTTTTGTTGCATCACAGTCATTTGTTGAGACATGCTTGTTGTTGATACCTCGTCGTGTTGGATGGATGGCCCAACTTTTAAGTTACATTGCATTGTTTTTTTACAGTGGCAGAACTACATTGCCTGGGTGAATTACCTTGTGCATATCTTGTGTCTAAATGGTGGTTGTTGGTTGTATGATTAATTGTCAATTTGGGCGTGGCAATTTAGTCTTGATTATTTTGGTTACTTCCTATATATGTTTAACGAACACCGTTGCATTTAAATGATAGGCCCGATTGCAGTGATAGTGACTTCATTGTTATTTTGAAAACATGACTTTGAGTATTATTGTGGATTGAAGAAATGCATGGGCAGTGGTTGATTTTGATAGTTTACAGATTGGAAATGGGTATTGTTTGGAAATTGTTATAACATGCAAATAAGAGAACATAATCCTTTTTACAGATTGTGTGGGATGCCTATTATCTTGTGATGGAACTGTGTTGGATATTTGATTATGAACAGTGAACCACTTAAATGCACAAAAATTATTATTTGGTCAATTGATTAATGGTTGATGCATCTCCTTTCACATAATGTTTTATGGATCACTTAATTAATTTCATGAACAATAATTGTTCTTCTTCCCTTCCATTATTTCACTTTCCGCTAATTACAAACCCCGTCACCTCCCATATTCATTTTTTCACTCCCTCTTCTAATATTGACTACATTCAAGAGAATTTATGTGTTAAAGTAGATGAAACTGGCAATGTCTTGTGTGGATTGCAGTGAGGTTTTATTGGTTTTCTTTACATTGAATTGATTGTTGTTATCATTGAGAAGTAACCATGTTCTTTTCCCCTCATGATATGATGTTTCTCTCAATACAAACCCCTCGCATCTCCCAGAACCCTTTTCACCCCCTACTCATTGATAAACAGTAAAACAATTTGTATGGATTGAATTGCATGAGTCTGATACACTGTTGAGCCAAGTCTATTTCATATTTTTAATAGTTTTCATGTATGTTTATTTAAAGACTATTTTCTAATTGATCACGCATGCAGGATGTGTTTTTTTAGTCAAGGTAGCCATGTCCGAGGAAACAAAGGTAGAGGTAATTGGAACCAAGGCCCAAGAAGGCCTAGGTTCTCCATACATTTTGACGTTGATTCACAAGAGCTTGGCCAATTGTTTCATGATGGATTATTCAATTGGATTGGGCAGGGAATAGTCCAACCTAGGCCTAAAAGCCTCCTTTCCAATCCCCGCAAGCACCCAATATCCATGTACCTCCTCATGTCTCATTACAACCCGTGGTCCCTGAAAATGATGGATGGTAGGAGATTGTCCACCTGGCAGTCTTCCAACATCGTGGCTGGCCCAACTTGTCTTTGCCTCCTCCTCTGCCAGTTAACCACATTTCCAAAGATGCCCCTGATCACTCGCCAATGCAATCCTCCCATGCTAGAAAGAGATTGAAAATTGAGGTGCACCATGTCCTTGATAAAGAAAAATCCACTACTTTCCCCTCCTCGCCCTCCAATGGTTCTGACAAATCCGTGTCTTCCCAGATGCATTTGAGGGATGATTGTTCCCTCATGATAAGTGAAATTAGGCCTAAAGGATCTGCACAGCTAAAGGAAAATTCAGGAAAATCAAGAGGTGACAGCAGCAATCAAGGAAGGGTCACAACACAGACTGGGAAATATGGTTTTTGAGTTTTTATTATATCTATTGTTTTATGATAGTTGACTTCAGGGATATTTGGACAACATGTTTATTTTGGATATATGAGTATTATTTTTGAAATAATTTCAAATTTCATGAATTTAAATTGCCAAAAGTGAATATGTTGATGGGAGGCACAAGGAGGTGTGTTTTGCTTAACTAATGGTTATGTTATGATTGTTATGAACTAAAGGGAGTCACAAGGGGTCCCACCTACTAGTTATTATTTTTTTATGATGCTTATTATAATTATTATTCTTCCCCTAACTAAAGTTAGTTGAGTCTTTTAATTAACTTAACTAATGAATTGGTTCAACTTCTTCAACCAATTCTAATTTGTTAAAATCAAAAGGAAAGGGAGGAATAAGAGGAGGATAGAAGCATAAGCATACTAAGGTTTTCTCTTTGAGTTATGTTGAGATAGTTCAATTTTCATTCATTCATATATTCATCACAAGACTAATTCTCTTTTATGATAGCAGGGTCTTACTGTAGACAACAATATTCAAGGCTGAATCAAATCATTCAGAAAAAAATTTTTCAGAGGTGTTGATCGATCTTTGATAGTCTGTGTAGACTTGTCTGTTTGTGAATTAGTTTTAATGAATGATAAAGGCTATTGTCCAGAGTCGAGTGGACAACAATCTGTGGCAAGTTGATCCAAATTTTAGAGTTCATTTTTGGTTTTCTTTCAAAGGTCCTTTTGTATGTTTCATCGGGGATGTGTAAGTTTGACTTTGGTCCAAGATTTCTGTATGAGATTTTGTAAATAAAATGACTCTTTGGTGAATTGGAATGAAATAAAGGATTTCTTTAGGTCTCATATGTCTTGGTTATCATCTTGGTGTCTTTACTTATGTTCTTACATTTATTTCAATGAATGTTATATTCAAAAAGTTACATAAAATGTGAATTTCTAGAAAACTTTTTGTTGATAAAAGACTAGCCTAAGAACTCGTAATTAATACTTGTGAGTTAGGATGTTATTTTTGTTGGCTATAAACATAAGGTGATATTCCCATCTACTTTGCTTTAGCCAAGTAAGTTTTGAAAATGCTTGAGTAAGATCATTTCATATCTTTTCCTCAACATTTATTTGGCGATCATAGTGGGGAGATCTTTGATATCTCTCAAGTTAATTTTTATATTCAATTTTTCATCGATACATATTTCTTTTCTTAAATTGATTGTTTGAATGTTTTACTATTAATTACCGTTCATGTTGCAAGGCAACCCAATATCGAACCCGGTCTTCAAGACCAAAACAACATTGCTTTGAACCTGTTTAACACCATTCTAGACACTGCGAATACCCATGCCAAACTTAACCATTCTTGGGGAACAATTGAACGAGATATTAGTGCCCAAGAATAATTGGAGGCTAGACGTAGACAACCTAGAAATCAGCAGTAAACCTTTGTTTCTTCGAGCTTTGGCCTTTCTTTCATGTCCTTAGACTCTCGTGTTTCTAGAAGAAGAAGAGGCTTATCACTTGAAATCAATCCTATTGCTGAAATAGGAAGAAGAAACGTTGTGTTATTTGCCCAACAAATTGATCTAAGGAGAACTTTATTTGATTCATCTAGCTCGTCTTTCTTTCCCTCATCTATCATCCACAAGATGGCATCTAGTGGTGGCTCTAGTGGCACTGGAAGTGCTCCATCTTCTCAATCTTCATCATCATCATTGATTGGTAGCTTGTATAACCACCATATCCCTGTCCAATCTACCACAAATCCCACCAAATTCATCAAAAAGTATGGACTTTTTCAGTTCGAAGAAGACACCACAACCACACCATGGCATGTGTCCTCTCCTCTTAACCTAGCATCTGTTACTCGTCCAATTCCAAAGTTTAAAGAGCACTTGCCTAAGTTTTCAGGGAATAACACTGTCAATACCAATGAACACCTAGTGACATTTTCTAATGCTTGTCATAACATAGGGGTCAATGACAATGACACCTGCATGCACTTTTTCATCAATTCCTTGGAAGAAAAGGCTGCAGTCGACTTCTTTGACCTTCCTTCTAAGATCATGTCTACTTGGGAGGATTTAATCTATTGGTTCTGATCCACTTATGGGAAATCTAAAATACTTGCTGATAAGTTAAGGGAACACAATAACATCACTTATAAAGATGGTGAGACTATCTAGTCTTTCAATTTGTGTTTCACCAAATTGTACAATCAAATCCCCGAACTTGTCCACCCTCAAAACCAAGACACTTTCATGCATTACTATAATGCATTGCCTTCTCCCTACTATCATAGGCTTGAGAAAAAATCCATTGATAATCTTGGTTCTGCTCTGCATACTTTCTTAGAGTATGAAGAACAACTTGAAAGAACTGGTCTTCTCTAGGGAGAATCAATTAGACAGACAGACATGTACACTCTCTTACAGTTAGTACAAGATATGAAAAATCATATGATAGCATTTGAGCAGAAGGGTACTATCTCCCCTCTCACCTCTGGAGCTTCAACCTCTTCTGCACCCCCTTTTAGGAATCCGGTTGAAAACAATTTTTAGCCTAAATCTATTCTACCTCGGAGTGTGTAAATTTTGCGAGGAACACCATGAAGAAACCACGTGTGAGGTAAATAAGAGTTCCAGAGATAAGATCTTTTGTAAAATACCAGAGGCTACTATTTTTTTCCTAGACTTTTCAGAGATAGAGGACATCATGGTCATCAACACTAGAAACAAAGCCTACACTCCCAAGGGAAAATTTGATCCTCCCCGTAGTTCTTCTAGCCCGAGCTCATCCTCAACCGTTGTTGTGCCCCATGTTCCTAAAATTCCTGAGAGTCAAGGAATCACTCCCCCTCTTCCCTCTTCCAAATACCATATCTTGAATCAATTGGCAACATCAAAGTATATGCAACCCTCCTAGACATGGTTTATGTCCCTGAACAACAAATGCATCTGAAACAATTCATGGAAAGAAAAGATTTCGTTGTAGCCAATCTTTCCAAAGAGGATTCTTCTGTAAATAAAGTAGGTGTACATAACTTTAGATACCCTGTAAAAAACCCCCCTTTTTATATTTCTGTAAAGATCATGGATAAGATTGCCCATTGTTGCCTCATTGATGGTGGTTCAGGCCCAAGTGTCATGTCGAAGATTATTATGGAAGAGCTAGGCTTGTCTTGTACAAATGAAAATTCCAGAAKCATKCTCTCCTAYAATAGTCTACAACAAACAACCATAGGCGAGATTAAGGATGTAACCCTGGTTTTATGCACTCATCCCGAGATAAGGACAACCCTCAGCATTCAGGTAATTGATATGCCTGTAAGAAACTACTCAATTATCTTGGGGAGAGATTGGCAAGCCTTAACATGTGGATACCTCTCGTTCGACGAGACACATTTATCCATTCCTCAAAATGGAAAGAATATTATAGTCCTTAGAGAAGGAAGAATTTCACCCTACATAGAGAATGTTCCGCAATCTAGTGTAAACTATATCGAAGAAAACCTAGGAGTGTATTCCATCTTTGTTGAATAAGATAATATTCCTTGGGGAAAAAATGATTTAGATGATGATTTATGGCATATGCACTTTGATGGTTCATTCTCTAGTGAAGGTAATGGGTCTAGTGTTATCTTGGTTTCCCCTGTAGGAAAAATTCATAATCTGTCATACATGTTGGATTTTTCTTGTACAAACAATGCCGCTGAATTTGAAGCTTTATTATTAGGTATTGAGAACGCCCTTAATCTTGGTTGTGGTCACCTTTTAGTTTTCATAAATTCTGAGCTTGTTGTGAACTTGATACATAGGACATGCTCTCCTAGCGACAAGCAGATGGAACGATACTCCCAAACTGTTTGGGCACTTGTCTCGGACCTTCTGTCTTTCAAAATCACTCATGTTAAGAAGGAGTTGAATTCAATGGATGATTGGTTAGTTGTTTTTGCATCCTCTCCTACTCAACAACTCTTGCCTCACAGACCTGATTGTGATTTTCAATCTCTACATCATCCATATATTCCTAAAAAGGAATGATATTGGAAGGCCATCCTTAGCAATGAGAGGATTTGTGCTATCATCCAAAATTAACCTCTTAAGCCCAAGGATATTATATTTATAGAAAATAATGAGATTCCTGAGGGCTTGACTCCTCTTGAGAGTTCGTTTTCATTGAGTGTCATAGGCAACAGGGAAAAATAGAAAGAAGAGGAGTTTAAAAAGAAGTTGGTTGAAACCACCCTCCTGAACATTAGGACACCTGAATCTTCAACGAATGATAAGATAAATGTCCAATGTTCTGTTAGAAAATAGATGGGGTACACCATACTACTTGGTGAATCTCAAAAGGTTTTTTCTTGGTCTTATGAGGGTCTTCATGGTTTTGATCTTGGTCTTGTTCAGCATATTGTGAAACTAGCTAGGCAAAAACAAGAATGTTTTAACTCTACATTGGAAGCACCCTTTTGAAGGGATTTGAGAGATTTATTAAGGGCTCGACTGTGTTTCTTAGCCCACCCTGAATGGGTCTCAATTTTGAAATCGGCCTCGGGGACCATTGATAATATCATAACTGGTATTAGTCTTTGAAATTTTAGGTGAGCGATTATGAGAAATCCCTTTCCCCCTCTCAATATGGAAATGTTTTTGCAACAAGTTGTAGAGTCACAGTTAAGACCCTTACTTGACAGTATGTTTGGTTACAAGAGAATCAAAGTAAAAGGGGAAAATGTTCAAAAAACCACTTTCATTACTAATTTCGATACCATGCCTTACAAATGCTGTATTTTTAGCTTACTTGATACAGGTACTGCTTTTAAAAAACTTATGCACATGACTCTTGATGAATTGGTCAGTCTCCATATATATCTTGATGATCTAAATGTGTGTGTCAAGGGACTGATGATTACATCAGATTTCCAAGTGATTGGTCCTTTCCAAATTTCTTTTGTTTTGGATACTAACTCGTATATCTTAAAGGGTTTACAGGAGCAATTGTTTCCCTACAACGCTAACAACCGTCGCTTGAATTATTGTGAGAAACCAACATGAAAAGTTCTAATGCTGTATGGATTTTTCTGTATACTAGTAGCCCAGCTGTGCTTTCATTTTTCGTGCTTCTTTTCTATGCTTACAGTACCTTGATTTCTGCCTTCTAAGTTAAATTTTATTTCCTTGTTGTTTTCAATTGAGTCTTTTACTGTTGTTGTTTTAATTTCTGCATTATTACTTTTATTACGATTTTGTCTTTATCATCTTTTAGGGTTTGGTTAAGATAGAATGTTCGATCAATTATGCCACAGTGACACTCCTGCAAAGCATTGTAAGTCGATAACAATCAATCTTAGACAACCATTATTATGTCTCCTCTGAAGGGCCCTTGAAATTGTTACATATTTCCACTGTTGTCTTCTAAGGAATTGGTTATTTCCCGCTTCTTCTTCCCATTTCTTCATCCATTGAGATCTTAAGAGAGAGTCTATAAGTCTTCCTCCTTGAAAGTTAAGAGCATATTCCAGCCAAATGATTATGCATATAGTGGTAAAAACCCCTCATACTTAACACTTTTCATCAATTATTCCCAAATTCCCGGTCATGTTTCCATTAAATCCGCTCACTTCCCCCTGTTGCATAATTATTCTAGTTATGTATTCTAAAATTACTGTTCTTGGTTTGTGAAACCATGAGTTCTAAGTTCTAAATCTGTTGGAAACAAATTTTCCTATGGAGTCGCCAGTTTGTTGACGATTAAAATTGTCAATGATGTTTTGCCCGCAAAGTGTTGCTAAAGCCTATTATTATAAAAAACTAAATAATACTAGTAGGTGGGACCCCCTTGAACTATTGATGATTAGATCTGTTCATTTTCGATGTTGTAATGATATGTGACACGACTTACATGGTTGATGAGGTACTGTTGTTATTGGTTATGATTTGAGCTTATGAAGTGTTGATTCCTGATGTTACTACAACCTATGATATTCAGTAATATCATTGCTTTATGTTCTTATCACACATGCACAATAAACATCTTAGTTAAATAACATGAATGACAGTTTTGAGGAAGGAAAAAATACTATAACAAATGCAAAGAGAAGGGATCTAACTTGGCAATTTTTCTATACTACATGCGAACAATTGGAAAGAAATGAGAAACAATTTCAAAGGAGAAGAGCTTAAAGCTATCCTATTCACTATAATACATGCATGAAAGACTTTACAATTATTGTGAAATCCTAGCTAACAAGTAAATGGTTATGCAATTGTGATTGAACTATATGTTTTATACGCATATGGTATGAAATGTTGGTGGTGCATTTGGCAAGGTGATAGTGCTAATGGTTATGCAATGATTAATTGACTTATGTGGTCGATATACATATGGTATATTTGGAGAGATTGAATGTTGGTGGCTCATTTGACAAGGTAATGGGTGTTAATGGTTATGCGAATTTGTTGGATTTATATAATAAGGAATTGGATATATGATGTGGAGAGGGCATTTGGAAAGTGATATGTGCAGATTCCAATGCAAAGTTAAATTAATGGTGTTAATTAAGAGTTGGTTGGCATGTACTAATGAGTAAGTGAATTGTTGGTGGAGGTGACGTGAATTTACTGCACACCACCTTTACTCCTCTCGTTAGCTACCACCCTAGTTAGGCTATTGTTTGATCTTGCTATTGTGGTTATGCTCCGAATTTTTAGCAGGGAGAAACTGCTCGACCAGCTCTCGTTTTAAGAAATTCGATTACATGTATGTCTTTTTTGGGGCCATTCGTGACTCTGATCTGGTTATGAAATGACTACTGGCTTAGTTGTATTGGTTTGTGTTTTTCCTAAGTGTTGAAACTGTGTGAAATTTGGGTTCTTGGAATGAAGAGTGGATGGTTCTTCCTATAATAATTTTGATTTCGTAGAGGTTATTGGTATTCCTTGGTGATAGCTCTCTTTTATCTCTGCGGGTTTATTTGGAGGGTTTTCGTTTAGTCTTGGGTGGATAGCTATCTTCACTCACTATCACTAAATCCAGTCTTTGGCTTCATGGGTTTAATAGTCGAAGGTTTCCTGCATCATTGTGTTTTGTTCACTTCGACATTGGTTGATTTCACTACTAAGGTTCATGAAGTGGGTTTTCCTATTATTACTCAGCCATGTATTCACCTCTATGCAGTGGTTCTTGGACCGAAGAGAATGAGGGTTATACTCTGCGTGCATTATATAACATTTCCTGGCCAAACTAGAGGCCCACTTTTCAGTTATGGCCCCCTGTCATGGATTTATTCTCATACATGAATGAGTTGTGGTTCTCTCATGTATGCACTGTGGCCTCATAGTTTTCACCATTACAAGGAATGACTCTACTATCCCCTTGGTTTTCTATGGAACAAACCTATCCCTCCAGTCTGAGAATGATAGAGAAGACCAACCTAGCCTGTTGGGCTCATGACTTGGTTATTGTTGGGTGGTTGTATGATTGTCGACTATTTTGAGCACAGGCTCGCCCAGTTGGTCGTGTGACAATCATGTTGGTTGGTATATAGCCATGGGCTCTAATATAATAGTGGAAAACCCTACATTGCCAATTACATTTTCAAAGTACACAATTACGCTCCTTTTAATAATAACTTAGTATTGTAAATGGAGAAGGCCTCTGCCCCGATTCGAATTGATACGTGGGTATGCATAATTGCCACAGCTTGTTAGGTTGAATGGTATTTTTAAACAGTGGTGAATTGTTTGGTTGATGCATAGTCACTAGTATTTTCACTAATGATTATTTGGATGATTAGCTAGCATTGGTTACAACTCACGCATGTCATGTTGTGTGGATGGTGTTTTGCAAAATAAAATAATAGTCATGGTAACTTTGCTTTTCTTTGGGGCCAAATAATTATTGAACTGGATGACTATAGAAAATATGCCCATTGCATCCTTATGTTTGTTCAATTATATAATCTTGAGTTTGCACAACATGGTTGATTACAGTGTGACTAAATCGAAGAAACATTATATTAAGTCGATGGCTCAGCCCGATGGGTTGATTTATTGCCGTGACTATGTTTTTGTTGTGTTATGTAGAAATGTTGCATCATGGGGTTTTGTTAGTTGTGCACTGTGTATAACATAGATGGCTCGAGTTCTCGTAGTAAGAGACACTCACAGATTTTTTGAGCACATTTTGTTGCATCCCAATCATTTGTTGAGACATGATTGTTGTTGATACCTTGTCATGTTGGATGGATGGCCCATATTTTAAGTCACATTGAATTGTTTTTTTTACAGTGGAAAAACTACATTGCCTGGGCGAATTACTCTATGCATAGCTTGTGTCTAAATGGTTGTTGTCGGTTATATGATTAATTGCCAATTCGGATGTGGCAATTTAGTCTTGATTATTTTGGTTACTACCTATATATGTTTAATGAATACCATTGCATTTAAATGATAGTACCAATTGCAATGATAGTGACTTCATTGTTATTTTGAAAACATTACTTTTAAGTATTATTGTGGATTGAATAAATGCACGAGAAGTGGTTGATTTTGATAGTTTACAGATTGGAAATGGGTATTGTTTGGAAATTGTTATAAGATGCAAATAAGGGAACAAAATCCTTTTTACAGGTTGTGTGGGATGCCTACTATCTTGTGATGGCACTATGTTGGATATTTGATTATGAACAATGAACTAGTTAATTGCACAAAAAATATTATTTGGTCAAGTGATTGACGGTTGATGCATCTCCTTCCACAGAATGTTTTATGGATCACTTAATTAATTTCATGAATAGTAATCATTCTTCTTCCCTTCAATTATTTCCCTTTCCACTAATTACAAACCTCGTCACCTCCCATATTCATTTTTTCAGTCCCTGTTCTGAGATTGACTACATTCAAAAGAATTTTTGTGTTAAAGTAGGTGAACCTGGTAGTGTCTTGTGTGGATTGCAGTGAAGTTTTGTTGGTTTTCTTTACATTTGATTGTTGTTTTCATTGAGCAATAACCATGTTCATTTCCCCTCATGATATGATGTTTCACTCAATACAAACCCATCACATATCCCTGAACCCTTTTCACCCCCTGCTCATTGATAAACAGTAAAACAATTTGTATGGATTGGATTGCATGAGTCTGATACATTTCTAAGCCAAATCTATTTCATATTTTTAAGAATTGTCATGTATGGTTATTTAAAATACTATTTTCTAATTGATCACGCATGAAGGATGAGTTTTTTTGGTCGAGGCAGCCATGGTCGAGGAAACAAAGGTAGAGGTAATTGGAACCGAGGCCCAAGAAGGCCTACATTCTCCATACATTTTTACATTGATTAACAAGAGATTGACCAATTGTTTCATGTTGGATTCTTCAATTGGATTGGGCAGGGAATAGTCCAACCTAGGCCTGAAAGCCCTACTTTCTAATCTCTGCAAGCACCCAGTATCCCTGTACCTCCTCATGTTTCATTACAACCTAAGGTCCTTGAAAATGATGGATGGAAGGAGATTGTCCACCTGACAATCTCCCAACATTGTGGATGGCCCAACTTGTCTTTGCTTCCTCCTCTGTCAGTTAACCCCATTTACCAAGATGCCCCTGATCACTCACTAGTGCAATCCTCCCATGCTAGCAAGAGATTGAAAACTGAGGCCCACAATGCCCTTGATAAAAGAAAATCCACTGTTGCCCCCTCCTCACCCTCTAATGGTTCTAACAAATACATGTCTTCCAGAATGCATTTGAGGGACGATTGTTCCCACATGATCAGTGAAATTGGGCCTAAAGGCTCTACACAACCAAAGGAAAATTCAGGAAAATCAAGAGGTGACAGCAACAATCAAGGAAGGGTCGCATCACAGACTGGGAAATATGGTTTTTGAGTTTCTATTATATCTATTGTTTTATGACAGTTGACTTCAGGGGTGTTTGTACAACATGTTTATTTTGGATATATGAGTATTATTTTTGAAATAATTTCAAATTTCATGAGTTTAAATTCCCAAAAGTGAATATGTTGATGGGAGGCACAAGGAGGTGTGTTTTTCTTAACTAATGGTTATGTTATGATTCTTATAACCTAAAATGAGTCACAAGGGGTCCAACCTACTAGTTATTATTTATTTATGACCCTTATTATAATTATTACTCTTCCCCCTAACTAAAGTTAGTTGAGTCTTTTAATTAACTTAACTAATGAATTGATTCAACTTCTTCAACCAATTCTAATTTGTTAAAATCAAAAGGAAAGGGAGGAACAAGAGGAGGATACAAGCATAAGAATACTAAGGTTTTCTTATTGAGTTATGTTGAGATAGTTCAGTTGTCATTCATTCATATATTCATCACAAGCCTAATTCTCTTTTATGATAGCAGGGTCTTATTGTAGACAACATTATTCATGGCTGAATCAAATCATTCAGACACTTGTTTTTCAGAGGTGTTGATCTATCTTTGATAGTCTATGTAGACTTGTCTATTTGTGAATTAGTTTTCATGACTGATAAAAGTTATTGTGCAGAGTCAAGTGGGAAACAATCTATGACAAGTTGATCCATCTTTTAGAGTTCAGTTTTGGTTTTCTGTCAGAGGTCCTTTTGTATGTTCCGTCGGGGATGTCTAAATTTGACTTTGGTCCAAGATTTTGGTTTGAGATTTTGTAAAGAAAATGGCTCTTTGGTGAATTGGGATGAAATAAATGATTTATTTATGTCTCATCTGTCTTGATTATCATCTTGGTGTCTTTACTTCTATTATTAAATTTATTTCAACAATTGTTATATTCAAAAAATTACATAAAAAGTGAATTTCCAGCAAATGTTTTGTTGATAAAAGACTAGCCTAAGAACTCATAATTAATACTTGTGAGTTAGGATGTTATTTTTGTTGGCCATAAACATAGGGTGATTTTTCCGTCTATTTTTCTTTAGCCAAGTAAAGTCTGAAAATGCTTGAGTAAGATCATTTCATATATTTTCCTCAACAACCATGTCCTATTATATCCTTGTATCATAGTTCCCAATGCAAGTTCAAAAACATGGCATGGTGGACGAAGTTTGGGTACAGGAGTGGCTTCAACATTGGAGTTCTTTACTTTTTGTTCCATATGTAATGTCTCTTTCCAAACAGGAGCTCTAGAGAGGAGGCGTAATGGTATAAACCACCCCATTAGACTATAGCCAGGGCCAGAAAAGGGGTAAACAAGGTTACTAGAGGTCACTCCAGTCACAGGTGTTATATTCGAAAAGTGACATTGAGCTAAAAAGGGTTAAAAGTGATTTTAAGTCATTATGAGCTAAAAATAGAAGTCAACAGTGAATTAGGGTTTCAACAGTAATTTAGAGTTTTGGAAGTCAACAGTGAATTAGGGTTTCAGCATGGATTTAGGTTTTTGGAAATCTATAAAGGAAGGTTCAGCGACCTAATTCATCATTATGCAGATTATGACTTGTCATTAAGGAGAGAGGCACATCTCAGAAGAGATAGTTTAGTGGATTCCATGAGGAAGACACCAGTTGGTTGATTTCAATGTTGAGAGACACACCCTAGTCACCGGGAAGATCACACAGGTCTTCCATCATTCTTCAGCAGAAGTTACACAGAGTTCAACAAAAAGGGTGCACTTATCCAGGGTGAGGAAGCAACTCCTGTGGAGGTTTAGGGAATCGACTTGTCCCATCCAGGGAGAATTCAAAGATTTCCCTCTGACCCATTTGAGAGGAAGGCAAGGCACATATTTTTCCTGGTTCCTCGTCATATTCTGAGGGAGTGTTATAACCCTAAAATGCACCATACAGGTTTACCTGGCATCAGGCCAACTCATGCCTCTTCCTAGCCAAAGCCTTGTTGAGTAATTCCTCAAAAACCACTTAAAAACAAGCAACCCACGCCCTAACTTCTCACTGGGTGCGGGCATCCGCTTGCTGTCCTCTTACTGCACGCGGGTATCCGCGGGCTAGCCCAAAACAGCCCGCGAGTACCTAACAATGCAAAAAATCAGGG
>JZKD02S0294121.1:322033-332435 GCA_000966675.3 Picea glauca | reverse complement strand
AATGAGACCTCAGTCGTATATCTGGGCGGGTGGACTTTGGTTGTCTAGATCTTCTCGGTACTTACCTTAATGCGCATTCGCACCCCAGCTTAAAGCCGACATCTCTTCCTCACATCTAACAGTCGTCACAGATCCTGATATCCTCCGAAAGAATCTCATCCATTCATCAAGTTTATCATCACGAGAGTCCGAACTCTCGATCACAGGACTCCTGAATTCTCAATCCCTGGTTTCCCAAAATGGGTAACCTCATGACATGTGACCTCTGTCAATCGGACGGTCCAGATCTGCCCCAGGATTTCCACCATGGAAAGTCCTGATCTCTCGTCACCAGGACTCCTGATCCCGTGATTCTCAATTCCCCAAAATGGGTAATCTCATGACACGTGACCTCCGTCAACCAGACGGTTCAGATCTATCCCGGGGTTTTCACCACGGAAAATCCCGAGCCCTCGTCATCTGGATTCCCGCTTCAGATGGCTCAGAGCTATTCCGAGGTTTTCACCCCTATACACTAGGGTCTTTAACCCTCGAGTAACTCCTGACAAATTGAATGGCTATCGGGTTTTTCCAGACGAGATCTAACGACTCAGATTGGTTCCTACCCATGCATTCTTCCATAACTCCCTGGACATGGAGAAATAAACGGTCCAGATACTCCCATGGACCTTGGAGATCTACGGTCCTTTCACTATCTACGAAGACACATAAAACAAAGGGGTAAGGCATTTAACACCCTACTCACTCCTACCAATCTAACAGTCATGCGTGACCACAGGTTTCCCGATGGCATCTCGTCTGTCGATTAATACCTATCAGGGTTAAAGCACTTAACACCCATCTTCTTCTTTCGATCTAACGGTCGTGAGTGACCATAGATCTCTCGACGAAATCTTATCCATCGATTCGATACTTCATCCTTATGTTTCCATCTCGGGTTTTCAAGAGGATCGTTCCTTCTCATGCAGGGTTACTAAGGCCTTACGCCTTCACATTCGCTTTCCCAGTTCTTGATGGTATTTTCACAGAGGGTATCTCTATGGGGAGGTTCTTACCTGGGGTACTATCTGAGGCATATAAGGGTACCTTTCTCCCATGAATCAGACATGCGGTCTGAATTAGGTCAGTAATCATATAAATAGCGATTTATGAAGACATAATCCATACGTAGTCTTTCCATTATAAACATGCATCTACCAGTATTGATCAAAAACACCATACAAACATTCTTACAATGAAATCATTCACAGTTTCACAGATTATGGGCATAATTATCACAATAAACATATATATTTCAAGATGCCAGAGGAAAAACACTTATCAAAAATAACACCGGGGGTTAAGAAACTATTGAGAGGGGTGCTCATTTCCACCCAACTATAGGCTCAGTGACTCCCATCGGATTTACCACTAGCCACCCCCGAGCTGAGACCATGATTCTGTGAGACTGTGTCTCTATTTTTCGGTGACCAAGAGTGAAGGTTACTCTCCTTCCTCTCTACTATCACTCACTCTGTGTATTTCCAGAGTTCTCTTCCTCCCCTCGCATCTGCTCTGAATCACTTCTACTCCACGCCTTATCCTCTTACAAGGTTGCGTGTGGCGCAATTTCCCTTGCACTAGTCAGTCATGAGGGCTCTATTGATGGGTGGTTCACCTCCCCATCCCTCATTAATTCCTGAGGATCCATCAACCTGCTAGCCTGTGAGACATTTAATTTGGGGCCAGCGAGCCGCTTTTGGTTCTCCAAGCCAGTGAAGTCCAAATACAGTATTAATTCTCGGTGGAAGTTAACACCACCTTTCCAGGTGCCTTCCACCGCCATTGTGGTCTCTTTTTCTACACATCCCCTCTCAGTAGTCCTGCAATATAAACTCATAATTTTATTCACATTCATTGACCTTTTCCATAAGGTCCATTCACATCACATATTCACATTCATGAGTTTTCCACAGTTCTAGCCAGTCCAGTTATTTTTACAAACTGGGAGAAACAGGGTGTTACAGTAGGCCAAAAGTTACCTGCTCAGATAATATTCTAAACAATGGATATTCCTTAAATATGCCCCCCACATGCATCATTGTGGCAGCCATTCAAGACTCTATCGACCTCGTCAATGGTCAGGCATCGATGAAGAATGGTGTTGACTCCTTGCCGGTATAGGATGTCTCCGATGAGGAGGTAGCGGGGGGCCTAATGGTGAATACGACGATGATCATCTCGTGAAATGTGGTTACCAAAGTTTTGAGTTGAGAGGTAGACGAGGAGGTCGTCGTACCAAGGATCATCCGAAGTGATGTAAAAGAGGTGTTCGTTGGGAAAGTCGATATTGACAGGGGTACTGGTGGTGTCAGAGGGGAGGGTTGTGACAAGCTCGGTGAGAACGAGGGCCTTCTTGCTCTTCGGTGTTGATAATTCAAGATCATACTCCTGAAGGATAATGATCCATCGAGAAAATTTTCCATTAATTTTCCGATGACTGAGCAAGTATTGCATAGGGTTGGAATCTGCAACAACCTTAATTGTGCGAAGCAGAATGTAGTGACACAGTTTCTGAACTGCGAGGATGAATGCAAGAGCTAGTTTCTCTTCGTTTTTATACTTCAAGGGTGGCCCTGAGAGGTTTTTACTAACATAATAAATTACATGCTCACGATTGTCATCACCTAGCTGAACGAGAACTCCTTCTACTGAAACAGTTGATGTTGATACATAGAGGATATAATCGCGATTATAGTCAGGTGCACTAATTAAAGGGGCGTTGGAGAGAACCAGTTTAAGATCATCAAATGACTGCTGGGCATGGTCATCCCAATGAAATGGGATGTCATGACGTAGTAAGCGAAGGAAACTGTGGGCGTGAATGGCGTAGTCTGGAACAAATCATCGTAGAAAGTTAACCTTGCCTTGTAGTCTCTGAAGTTGACGTAAATTCTAGGGAGGTGGAATTTCGGTGATAGCTTGGACTTTGAGGGGGTCCATGATAATACTGCTTTGAGAAATGATGAATCCGAGGAGGCACCCCGCGGTGACGCTGAAAACTCACTTGAGAGGATTCAAGTGGATGTTGTACTGACGACAGCGTTGGAAGATGATTCGTAAATCATCAAGATGTTGGGTGCGTTTCTTGGATCGAGCTGTGAGATCGTCCAAGTATGCGAGGATGATATGAGCCAGATCGTGAAAGATGTATGTCATAGCCCGTTGGAAAGTTGCGCCAGTATTCTTTAAGACAAAAGGCATGACAGGATATGAAAAAGTACCCAAAGGGGTAGTGAATGCGGTTTTATACTGATCGGCTGGGTGAATTTGAATTTGATTATAACCAGAGAAATAGTCCATGAAGGATAGAGCCTCGTGGCCTACACAGTCGTCGATAATTTGATCGATGAAAGGCGTTGGAAAGTTGTCTTTGGCACATGCATGATTAAGATCATGAAAGTCCGTGCAGATGCGGATAGTGCCCTCTTTTTTGTTAACAGGTACAGGGTTGGAAACCCATGATGTATAGGCGATGGGGTAAATGAACCTAGCACCGCGTAATTTTTCAATTTCAGCTTTGATGGTCATTGCTTTGAATGGGTGTAGCGGTCATTGTTTTTTACGAACTGGTGTAATGTTGGTCCAGGTGTCGATGCGATGTTCGACGATAGAGGGATCGAGGCCAGGAATTTTCTTGTATGACCAGGAAAAAATATCCCAATATTCCTGGAAGAGGGATTTATAGGTGGTGATTTCCTGAGGAGTGCAAGCAGCTCCAATGGTGATTTCCTCGACGATGCCATTTTTTATGGAAATGTCAATTTTAATGGTTGGGGAAATGTTGGCCATGTTTCCTTATTCAAAAGCATCAGGGGAAGGAATGGGGTTCTTGAACCAGTCGATAGGCCCTGATGGGATAAAATATTTGGTTTTGACGGTGTAGATGGGGTGTTTGTTAGGAGGTGTGGAGGCTTCCTGTGGAAAGAAGAGTGTCCGGTGGTGTAGCACATCCCATGGGTAGTCAAGGTTGTTTAACTCTTCAAGTATTTCCTCATCACAGTGGAAGTGACGGGAATACAAGGGGTCATGAAGAGTGATGTCGGTGACTATTGTCATGTGGTGGCCCCCTGGTGATGAAGAAGCAGGGGGAACAATGCAAGGAGATGGTGATGGTTCGCTCGACATAAACCAAATATTGAAGTACTGAGGAGTACCTGTGGTAGTTGGGTGTAAAATGTCCATAGGGAAACGAGCGAGAGAGTTGGGGGGATTGGGGGTGAATCCTTAGATAAGTCATCTAAGAACCATAGAGGTGTTGGAAGGGCCTCGGGTTTAGGAGAAATGACATGAAGAACCTCGAGTGACGAGGTAAGGTCAACTATCGAATCTGTGGATCGTTGAAGAAGGGTCAATTGGCGTTGCCTATATTCAATGATCATAGGACACTGGTATGTAAAATGATCTAATGATTCACATAGAGAGCAAGGGAATATCATACATTCATTAACTGAAGTGGTGACATAACGGATGTCAGTGATGTTTTTTAAGGAGGACGTAGTGGGACTGGTGTGGCTCTGGAAGCTTTGGCGTATTGCGGCTAAGGTATACCAAAAGCGTGGTAGTGCTGGGCAATGGTGGGTATAATGGCCATATTTTGAAAATATAGCGCAAACAAATTTGGTTCACAATCCTTTACTGTTGGAATGGGGGGTGGTAGTGGAAGTACTGGCTATAGTGGTGAGTGTTGGGGGAGTTTGATTGAGTGGAATCAAATTTCGTAACTCTGGTAGAGATGGGCAATTGTTGGTTTGGTGTCCATCTTTCTCACATAGTGCACAAGGAGGTTGGATGTGCAGAGGAAGTGGAGCTGTGGGATCCTTCTTCTTTCTCCTGCCCCCAGCTGTGGTAGGGGGGTTAGTGAGTGGGGGTGTGGAGGGTATGGTGGGAGTAAGTATGGGAATCATCATTGGGATTCCTTCCATTTGGGGGGGAAGGGATGGTCGAGGGACCATATCTGGTGGATGTAAATACCAAAATAGAATTGCTAATACTATATTAGGGAGGGTAAGCGTTGCGGCTACCTGGAAGGCTTCGATGCCTGGTGGAGGGTAAAAGAAGGGGATTTGAATGATGGCTTGGGGAACTATCTTCCAAACTAGGATATGTCCTTGGGGAGAGGTGGAATCGTGGACTGGTGGGGTCGACGAGGTTGCAGGAGGCTCGTGAGGGGGGAGTTTTGCGACTAGAGGGATGTCAGATATGATAGAAGCCTCCCTAAGAGGAAGGGTATCCTCTGTGTGAGTTTCATTAGATGATACGACGCATACTTGATTGGAAGGATGAAGGAGCGGTGGTGATCCATGGTAAGTTCCTAACAATGATGGATCTTTGAAAATTCTAGGACCCATATTGAAGAGTGGGTATGTTTCATGACTTGTGTGGATGAGAGGGAGAATGTTATCGATGTTGGCAGATGGGTTAGGCTTGTAATGTGAGACTTGGTCAATGGTAATGATATTCCCATTGTGGGGGAACATCATTGTCTGAAAGACAGAAGAAGCAACTGCCTTCATAGCGTACATGTAGCTACGACCGAACAGGATATTATAATCGAGGGGGGCATCGATAACTTCGATGTCAATGAGAATAGTCTTTCCCCTGAGTTCGATGGGGACATTTTGGAGGAGCCCTTCAGGAGATGATGGTCATCCGTCATAATCTCATAAGGTGATGGCAGAGGGTATGATTTTGGGGGAACCAATTTTCTGCCATACAGATTTGGACATAATGCATGTAGATGCACCTTCATCGATGATACACAAATGAATTGTGATGTTCCGTATTTTTACTGGTACTTGAAAAGATATCAAGGCAGGAAGGCGAGGTTCTCCACTATCGAGATCAAAGGTAATGAGTCAAGTATCTGCAGGGTCAACTGCCCCCAAGGCAGAAAGTAATGATTTCCACTGAGTGGGGCAAGTCTGGAGGACTTCCAAGACTGGCATGGCAGCCAGGGATTGTGCTAAGTCGTCAACCAAACTATAATTGTGAGCTGCCCTAGCTTGTGATTTGTGGACATTCCTGTGTAATGGGATGTGAGGGATGCGAAGAGGTGGATCTGTGTTAGGGCAAGGAATCACCAATGGGGGTCTCGTCGGTGCAGGTTTTGTCTCTGGAGGGATGGGAGGAGACTCAGCAGATGCATGATACTGACGATTACGTGTTTGCAGAAGGATTTCTTCCTCACTAGTGAGGAGGATCATGCGATCTGCTAGATTGTTTGGGTTGAGGTACTAGCCCACCTGAGGTGGGAGATGTTGGGTGTCCTATTGGGTGTTTATCACACCTTGGTGTGGAATAGGATTATGTAGCATGGCAGGGGCGAGTTGTTGCATGTATTTTTGTGGTTCCTACTGAGGGGCAGGCGGTGCTGGAGGATGAGGTAGACTACCTAAGTCTTTCAACCATTTGAAATCAGTGATTTGGGGTCAATGATGAGTGTAATGGCCGAACTCACCACAAAGGGCACAAGGGAAGTTGGTTTTGACAGTATTGTTATTTCTCCCTTGACGCCTATTATTATTTCCCCCTTGGGGGTTCTGATTCCCTTGGTTTTGGTTGCCCCCAGTGGGTTAGTTATGTTGGGGTTGATTCCTGCCTTGACCTGGGTTGTTGTTGTTCCTATTTCATCCTTTCTTTTTGGCATTGTTCGATGGATGGTTCGGATTTTCCATATTCATCTATTCAAAGTTTTGATATTATTGAATGGGAGAGGGTTGAACAAAATTCACCCCAACATGGGGATGTGGGGGAGCCATGGGTTGTGGGGGACTAGGAAATGGAAAGTACATATTATATGGGGGTAATGATCTATAAGGTACATAGGAAGTCATGGTTCTTTCGCTAGTACTATAAGCTGAGGTAGAGGGCATACCAGAGCTCATTTGAATAGGTGGGTGTATGGGGGGTGTCAGCGGTGGCCCACTGATGGGTGGAGGCATAGCAATAGGGTATGGTTGTTGATAAGGGGGTGGGGGGTAATAAGAAGTGCCCCCTTAGGATGGCGGGTATTGAGGTGTTCCATACATTGGTGGTTGTTGGGGTTGTGGACCGTGGTGAGTGGTGTTACCAATCAGTCCATCTATTGAGTGAGACATCCTAGGTTTGTCTTGGCCAAATGGCATAGGTTTTGTGAGATCAGGAAGTACAGTGTATAAGTACCCTGACTGTGCATAGATGAGGTCATACTGTTGAGCCTTACTGATGGCTTCCTCTTCAGATTGAGGGAAGGTGGAAGCTACATCCTTACCGAGGAGAGAGACAAGTGATCTAAGAAACCAGTCAAGGCATTGTTGCTTGGTGGTTTCTTCTTTTCACAAACTACGTCGCCTAAGCCACTCATGAATGTGATCAACGATATGTGTGGCTGAGGTTTGTTTGAAATTAGAGAGTAGTTCTAGACCATTTTCATGGTGGATTGGTAGTTAGAAGAATTTCAAAAATTATTTGGCCAAGGATTCAAAAGTCACATGGGACCCTAATTTTTCCTCTACATACGATTTGGTCGATCCATAATGCGTTGAAATAATCACAGTCTGATGGAATCATCCATAATGCTATTGAAAGAGCACCATAGGTGAAAAGTCATGACATGGTTGGAAGGATCATTGCCTGCCTTTCCTTCAAAGTTGGGTATGTCTGAAGGTAGTTTCGTGGGCATTGCAGGCCATGTGGGGTCGTGCAATATAGGATCATTGGTGAGTTTGCTTAGATCTGGTATGTTGAGAGAGGCCAAATATGGCATCTGTAGTGGGGGGGGAGGATTAGCTCCGACCATAGTATAAGTGTGTTGTGAACCTGACCCTCGAGGGGGGCTAGGTGGATTGGTGCTTCCCCCTTGAGAGGAAGTGGGTCCCCTGCTTCCATGTAAAGGAGAAAGAGTGGATAGATGACCTTGGGAAGTGGACCCAAGTAATGTGGAACCAAGAAAATCTGATCCTAAAATAGTAGCACTCACAGGAGTGTGTGAAGGTGGTGTCGATGAGTGGGCAAGACCAGGCACTCCCCCTAAGATAGGAGGGAGGTTTAGCAAGCATCGTGAACGATGGGGATTATGTGGGTCCCCTATGATGTCCAGCTAGCTGAGTGAATGTGTGCAAATGGTTGTGAGAGTAATAAAGAAACAAGAGCCTTTGTGTCGCAAATTTTGAACTTTACACAATATATATATCCAAATCAAAATGTAGTCAAAAATGCATCATACATAAAATGTTTTGAAAAATAAGCATATATGTGGATAAGTGGGTTTTTTCCGCATGGGAAATCAAAAAAGAAAACGAATACTCATGTCCTAGAAGACGTAATGTCCTTCCTCTCAAATAGCACTGGACCTTCCAATAGTACTCAATAGTGGGGTCTGAAGTCACCAGAAGAGAAACTAGTGAAGGATGAAATGATTGGTTATAATGAGGGGTAAAGGGGGCATATCCTAAAAGAGATGGTGATATATCCCAATAGCCAGACAAAATCCAATCAAGGTGAAATTGCAGCCCACAATTTCCACCTGGGTAGATGTCCTAAAATTTGGTCACTAGATACCTCGGTCAAAGTGTGGCATTTAGATTTTCGGCCTAAGAAATGGGTCACGAGCTGGATATCATCCAAGAGGTGGGTGCCTCAAGGGGGGATGCATAGAACAACTGGACCTCGGCCTTCAACCCTTCATGGGTATCTCCCTGCCTTATGGTGTTAGGAACACTTGACTTGGAGGATTTTCAGTTCCCTATTTGACAACTTCTATGGTTTTGACAATGTGAGAACCAGATAATAGGGAGTTATTTGGATGCCTATCCTCGAAATCCTACCTAGACTAAAAAAATTCTTTTGGCACCTCTTGTGGAGGAAAACTTAGTGAGTTTTTAGAAAAAATTTAGATGTAGTTGTTTTGAGAGGTTGGGGGTGTGAACCATCCTCATTGAATTAAAATGGGAGTGGATAGTTTCATCAAGAAAAAGGTGGGGTGTTTCGGAATCCCTTTGGAGGAAACTTACTTTTACCTCCACATTTCAAGAAGAAGCTATGTGAGTGATAAGTGACTTTTGTGTGTGAGTGAAAGTGTGCCAATTTTTAGTGAATAAGGTGTCACCTTGTTTCATGTAGACTTCGCTTGGTCCTTACAAGTGTTCATTACCTAATTAACTAAGTTCCGTTGGTACAACCTTTCGTAATTCAAAAGTCCCTAGGAAGCTAGCATGTGGACATGTCGGTCCGTTACTATCCCTTTAACTCCCTATTTTGATGTAATCTAAGAAAAGATTTGAAACTATCCTAGATTGATCATGTGGGCATGTATGTGCCCGTTACAAAACCTTTAAACTTCCCTAGTGATTTGATCTAAGAAAGCAAATTTCAACACTATCCTATCTTTGTAGCATGTGGGAATGTATGGGCCCGTTACAATATTAAGATGTGTTTGAAAAAATAAACTAAGAGGATTCCCAAGAAGGGTTGTTGTCCTCTCCTAAAGGTTTTAATGTTCTTAAGGGAGATGAAATCGTTTCACAATCTTTTTCTGATTCTCAAGATCCCTTGGATGCGGAGAGAAGAGCATACTAAGTGATTGTTATCCAACTTCTAGTCCCAATGCAAGTTAAATGTGATTAAAAATGATTTCCAACTTATATTGTGAGTCAAAACAAGCCATCCATGTGGCAAAAAATGAAAGCAAAAGAGAAAATTGATTTTAACCCCCTAAGTGCCTATGTGTTTTGACTAACCCCTTTATATGATGAGGGGACTAAGTGTGGTGCAGCTTTAAAACATGCTTGAAATCATTTTTAAGAAGGAAAATGGCCTTCCCCACATATCAACAACTTTACGATGTGAATTTTTTCATAGATGCACGGGTCTCAGTGGAGACAGAGGCACACAGAGAGCATGTGCATGGACAAAGAAAATTCAATAAGTGCACGTGCGTAGAAAATAACTGTGACTTAAGGGCATGTGTGCACGATGCACGTCTATGGACCTAAAAACCCGCGCATAGGTGACACACGGCCATGAATGAAAATTATGGATGGAATTCTCTCAATTCACCTTGGAATTGGATGATTGGCAAGTCGACTTAGGCCGGTTAGTGCACCTGCAAGTTAAATAAACCAAAAGAAGAGCTAGAAAAACCCAAATGGGGTAGGAAATTGATACCTTTCCCCAGTAGAGTCACCAATCTGTTGCACCTATTTCGTCACCTTAGTGAGAAAAATAGAGGTGCTTGCAAGCTCATTTGGGTTTGCTGAGCAGGATAGATGCAAGGAAAAGGGTTAGAAAAAGAAATATAAAACAACAACTAAGAATTAAACTAAGAAATAAAACAACAACTAAATTTATAAGCATAGGGACATAGAGACAAAAAGAACAATGA
>JZKD02S0294121.1:255190-315810 GCA_000966675.3 Picea glauca | reverse complement strand
AAAGGGGTTGCATAATAGCTCAAAGCTTGGCTATAAAAAGCCATGAATGACCATCATTTCTTCAAGGAATTCTTCATACTGTTATGCTGCTGAGATTGCTAGAGACCTCTTCTTTTGTAATACACATTGTAAGCTGCATTTCATAAGCTATTCATCCCTCTCTTGTGTGAATGAGCTTGGAGTTCTTTCATCCACATTTCATCTTTTCTTGTAAGGAGAGCAAATCAGTTGAGGGCCTCAAAGATCCTTCCATTGGAGAGGGAAGGGACCCAAGTCCCCTTTCTCCATTGTGTCTTTGGATTTCATCTATCAGACCAGCTAATACATTGGTGATATTGGTCCATTGTTACTTGTTTTCATTTTTATTTCCATGCTCATGTTTTTATTTAGTTTTTGTTTAATTCTTGTTAATACTTTAGTTGTTTTCTTTCTAACCTTTTACATCACAACTGTCATGAATAGCAGAGCCCAACTAGGCATGTAAGCACTCACTTTTTGCTCACACATCGACGAAAAGAGTGCAAACAGCAAGCCTCCTCCCAAAGTTGACCTGCATTCACACATGAACAAACAAAAAGTTGCAAACATGCATTTCATATACTAATTGATGGGTTAGTTGTGATAATATCATAAAATAAACATTCAACTTGAACACATGATATGGCAGGATAGGAAAAGTATTCCTTTTTGTATTAATCTTCACAAGAGTAAACTTTCAATATGTGGTCGGCACTGCACCTCAAAACCAGTCCTGGGCTCCTCTTCAAATGTCCTCCAACTTCTTTGCTCTATACTTCTCTTTGCATAAGGATGGCTAAAGGTTGGGATAAGGGGAATGCTCAATTGCGTATAGTCTCTTTACTATGATTTTTCTCCTTTCAAATGGGACCCCTACCCCTTCTTTTATAGGCTAGAAGGAGATAGGTATTTGGTCAAATGACCGGCCATGCATGGTGACACAAACCCCCAATCCTCAGAATCGAGGTCCGCACAGGATCGTTCTAAATCTTCCCTCTTGAGTCTGATTGACTCTTAGGTTCCTCCGCAAGGAATCCTACACACACACAACAAAAATGTTTTTTTCCATAGGTCCTTATGAGTATGCCCGTGTGAACCAACACAAAGAACCACTCAACTCCCTCGACCATAATAAAATGATCGCACCCTTTTTTCCTTATCAAGACTTTTCCTTTTCAGGATTTTGGGTTTCACGATTTCACGAATCCTATTGTCGAAGTTCTTGATCTTTCCACCTTTCGAAACCTGAAATGTTGATTTTCCCGAAATGCTTGGCCATGTCCCCCTACACAGTTATATTTTGTTTCGCAACTTCGGGATTTCCGGAACAAGGAATCCTGACCTCTTGTCTTCACAACTACTGAAATGTCGAAACCCAAAATGTTCAACAAAATACTGGCTCTATCGAAACTTTCTTTTTCCTTTCGGGGTTTCAGACTTCACAATTTCGCGAGTCTTGTTGTAAAGCTTCCAACTCTCTAACCTCCACAAACCCTGAACTCCAAAACAATATCCCCAATGGGATCAACGGCTATAAACCTCTCTTTGATCCGATGAACCACGTGATTTCGGACCTTTGGGTACCGGGAGTCCAAGACTCTCGATCCCAGAACACTATTCTCTCAGTTTCCCGAACCCCGAAACACCGAATTGACGAAACACCACTTCACACTATTTTGCATTTCGCAATTTTGAGGGTTCTCATGTGAAGCACCCCAACTTCTTGTCAACAGGAATGTTAAAATCCCAATTCCCAAAATTCCAAAATAGCACTTTATAATATCCCGGATCTTGAAATTTCAAAATTCTAAATGCAAGGGCCCAAGCTCCTTGTCCTCAGGAATTTCGGTATTCCAAATCCCGAAATGCCGAAATGATTTTATTTTCCCCGGAATTTCACGAATCAGGAATTTGAAACTCTAGACTCCAAATCACTATATCCTCGAGATCCTGGATCTGAAATGCAAAAATGTCGAAACTCTCCTCCAAAGGTATTTCACGTTTCACGATTTCGGAGCTTCTAATGTGGATCACTCTACTCCCTGTCAACAGGAATGCCAAAATGGTGATTCTCGAAATGCCAACAAATACCCTGTCGTGACTTCAGATTTCGGTCTTTCATTTGCCCTGTGTCCCGACCACACGTCCTCGGGACCTCTGAAATCCTAAATTACGAAGTTCCAAAATTCTAACCTCGTCACTCTTCCTTTATACATGAAACTCTTTTCACGTTTCGGGGATTTGATCAACCAAAGGTTTTGGATTGCACTCCGGACTTATGAACTCCGAATCCCCAAAATGATTTGACAGCTCCAAAAAATCAAGATCAATGGCCCATGTTGATTCCAAGTACTAAAGTGATGGGTTCGTCTACCCTTATCCACCTTGTAATTTCTCTAGATCTTACGGTTCTCATGATTTCGAGAGTTCTCCTCGGAGAATTTTGACCGTTCAATTTCTTCCCTCTAAAGTCTCTAAGGAATTTAGCCTTCTGCACTAACATTTTCTCCTTACCTCCTCTTGAATACTTCGAAGGGATCAACCTTCCTGAATTTTCTTCAAACACTTTGAAAATTCTACTCCTCCTGAGCTTCCTTGCAACTCCGAGTCTCCAGAAGACTCCTGCACGCACTCCTTGCAACAATCCTTCAAATATTTCTAAGTATTTGAATCTCTCGACTATGTGCAACTCCTCTGCAACAACAGTCCTTCAACTCCCCTTTTGTTGATAATTCCTAAGACTTCCAATGCCTACGCACTCCTTGCACAACTTCCTGTGCTACTTCTACACTTCTGTTGGAATGAGAACAATTGTATCCCTCCCGAGCTTTCACTGCACTCCTTGCAGGAAACTTTCTCAGGAAGAGAAACAATTGAAACTCATTCTCTTTCTCTCTCAGAATCTAAACATTCAACATGAAAACATACATTCACACATGGAATAATAAAAAATGCACGATAGAGAGGGTAAGAAATTGTAAACAGACCATTCAGCATGTATACACAGAAAGAATCACAACACCACGAGTCTGAATCAAAGCTTCATATATTAATTCAAGCTTCTGTACATGGGTTCTCCTCTACAACTCTTTTGCTACATCTCTCTTCTTCTCTATGCTAATGTTCTAATTTTGATTGATACAAAGATACAAATATGAGGGTGTCTATAGTCATTTTCCCTCCTGCTCCTAAAATTGTCTAATCTAGAATTTAAATCTACCTACTTTCGTTAACTACGCATAAATGCCTCAACCTACTACAGATGAGAGAGAATCGCTCATGATCTATTTACAATATGCAAGTATGCTTCCCTTTAACCATTACATTAATGTTTCAAAAATATTTCAAAACGTGCATTGGTGGCCTTCCAGCTGTCTTCCCCTTCATGCTCGCTTGACTGCTTACGATGCTCCTGCATCATACTCCCTTGCTTGAAAATTTTCATAGACTCCTGTTCATGATCTCTTGCACATTTTATCCATGCTTCTAAATTTCTTCTTCATCTTCCCAGCTAGCATATTCAACTGGATGTCCCTTCCATTTGACCAAGTATTCAAAATAATCTTTTCTCCTGGTCCTCTTGTTGATTCTCTTGTCAAGTATACTTTCCATCTGTGGATTTTTAGCTACAGGTATTTGTTTAGTCCACTAAGCCTCTGTTTGTTCACTGTCTGCTCCTGCTTCTTCGGCTCTGTAAGGGTACAAATCTGAGATGTTGAATATCGGTGAAATTCTGATCCCATCGGGTAATTCAATCTCATATGCATTTGCCCCAAATTTATTTATGATCTTGCATGGTCCAATCTTTTTCATTTTCAATTTGTTTGTTCCCCTTGGGAACCTTTCTTTCCTCAGATGTGCAAGAATCAAATCACCAAATTCAAACTGAAGTTCTTGCCTGTGTTGATCTACCCTGTGCTTGTATTCCTGGTTTGAATTCTGCAATCGCTCCTTGATTTGGCTGTGAAGCTCCTTCATTGCTTCTGCAAAGTCTTCTGCACTAGTACTTCTAGTTTCATTCTGTTATGAATCCTTCAATTCAGAAACTCCCCTTGGTTGCATTCCATACACAATTTGGAATGGACTCTGCCATGTTCTTCTGTTGATCGAATCATTATAAGCAAATTCCGCCTGTGGCAGAATATGATCCCATTGACTGTGGTGTTCAGTCACTAGGCTCCTCAGTAAATCTCCCAATCTCTTGTTCACAAATTTTGTTTGCCCATCCATCTGAGGATGATAAGATGAGCTAAATGACAATCTTGTCCCTATATTATTCCATAAATTCCTCCAGAAATGTCCCACGAACTTGGTGTCTTGATCTAAAACTATACTTCTTGGAAAGTCGTGAAGTCTGATGACTTCCTTGAAAAACAGGTTCGCAATATGTGTTGCGTCACTAGTTTTCTGACATGGTATAAAATGTGTCATCTTTGAAAATCTGTCTACCACCACAAATATTGAATCAAATCATCTTTGCGTTCTTGGCATCCCCAATATAAAATCCATGTTTACGGCATCCCATGGCCTCTCAGGTATGGGTAATGGTTGGTATAACCCTGTGTTCTGCCTTTTCTCTTTTGTGTGCTGACAAATTCTACATCTGTCCTGAAATCTTTTGACATCTATCCTCATCCCTAGCCAAAAATATGAGCCATTCAATTTCAAGAATGTTTTTTCATGACCGAAGTGTCCGTCCAATCCTCCACTGTGTTTTTCTTTCAGTAGATTCTCCCTCATGGAGCATTTTGGAATACATAACTGATTGCCTCTGAATAACAATCCATCCTAGATCATGTATTTGGTCCACTGGCTTCTATCCCTGAGAATTGGATTCTCAAATGCCTCATACGCCTCTTTAAAATATGGATCATCTTTGTACATTTCTTTAAGATTATCAAAACCCAAAGTTTTGACTCTAAATTCCTGCATCAGCAAACATTTCCTGCTCAAAGCATCAACAACTTTGTTAACAGTTCCAGAAATATGTTTAATTACAAAAGTAAAATTCCACATGTATTCAACCCATATAACATGTCTTTGGTTCAACTTCTCCTGTTGAGTCATGAATTGTAAAGCATGATTATCACTGTACAAAACAAACTCTTTAGGAACCAAATAATGTCTCCATTTCTTCAGCGCTTGTATGACTGCATATAATTCTTTGTCATATGTGGAGTACTTGATCTTTTCTTCATTCAGTTTCTCACTGAATTATGCAATCGGTCTGTCATCTTGTCTTAAGACCGCTCCAATTGCAAATCCACTAGCGTCACACTTGACCTGAAATGTCTTACTGAAATATGGCAACACCAGAATTGGTTGTTCAGTAATCTTTTTCTTCAGCAAGTTGAAACTTTTTTCTTCTTCTTTTGTCCAATGAAAAGATTTGTGTCTTTTCTTCATCATTTCCATCATTGGTGCACTAATCCCACTAAAATTTCGGATGAATTTCCTGTATAAACTAGATAATCCATGGAAGCTTCGAACCTCAAATACACTTTTCAGTGATGGCCAATTCTTAATCACCTCTACCTTATCCGAATCCATTTTCATCTCATTTGTAGAGATAAAAAAAACCCAATTAAATGAGTTATGTCCTCATAAATTTTGATTTCTTCATATTTATCAGTAATTTCTCTTGCCACAATCTCCTCATCACTGTAGCTAAATGCTTCAAGTGCTTTGTTTTTGTTCTACTGAAAATCAGTATATCGTCAAGATATACAATGATGAATTTTCCGATGAACTCCTTCGGGACTTTGTTCATCAACCTCATGAAAGTATTGGGTGCATTTGTGAAGACAAACGGCATAACAATCCATTCATACAACCCTTCATTTGTCTTGAAGGTTGTCTTCCATTCGTCACCTTCTCTCATATGAATTTGATGATATCCGCTTTTCAAATCAATATTTGAAAAAAACTTTGCTCCACTCAAGCAATCCATCAAATCAACCATCCTTGGTAATGGAAATCTATATCTGATGGTAATCTTGTTGATTACCCTTGAGTTTGTACACATCCTCCAGCCTCCATCTTTCTTTGGGCTGAGCACTGTTGGAACAACGCATGGACTCAAGATTTCTTGAATCAACCCTTTCTCCATTAAGTCCTGGACTTGTCTCTTGACCTCCTCATTCTCCTATGATGTCAATATATACGCTTATTTGTTTGGTAAACTAGCTCCAGGTATAAGATCAACATGATGGCTTATACTTCTAATCGGTGGCAACGAACGAGGTAGTTCGTCCACTACTATATCAACAAACTCTTCCAACAACTTTTGGATTTCCTCTGGTAAATCATCCACTCTTGTACTGGTTAAAACAATTATAGGCTTCCTAACCACAATGAATTGTGTATCTTCCTTCTTCTTAACATCCTTAAGAAGTTCCTTCCCACTCATGAGAAGTACAGTGTTGCTCACCTCTAGTTTCACTTCTTTATCCTTAATCGACAGCAACATGTGAGCTCTCCCATTCTTCTCTAGAGTGTATGTGTTCTTTCTCCCATCGTGAATCACATTTATGTCATATTGCCACGGTCTACCCAGCAATAGATGACAAACATCCATGGGAATGACATCACATAGTATTTCATCCTTATATCCTCCTATTTTAAATTCAACTAAACATTGTTTAGTGACGTTTACCTGATGTCCTTTTTGTAACCACGAAACTTTGTATGGGCTTGGATGTTCAATAGTCTCTATCTCCAGCTTTTCTACTATCTATGTAGAAATGAGATTGTCTGTGCTACCACTATCCACAATGACTTTGCATACTCTGTCTTTGGTCTTGCAAGAAGTCTGAAAAAGTTTGTTCATTTGGGTTGGGTTCTCTGCCTCTTTCTCTGGATTCAAGAGAACTTTCCTCATCATCAGTGATCTTTCACCCTCAGCATCTTCTGTCTCAAAATTCCATCCTTGTGCTTCGGCAATGTGAGTTTCACCACCCTCTTTCTTTTTGTGTGGACATTCATAGGATTTGTGTCCATTTTTTCCATAGATAAAGAATTTTATTTCTCCACCTATGCCTCTTCCTCTTCCTCTGGTTCGAGGAAAAGTATTTCTATCAACATACTATCCTCTCTGTGAGCTTCCACCTTTCTCAATTTGAGTTTGAGGTTTCTTCCACTCTTCTTTAGGTTTCTGAGTTCTGTCTTGGGAAGTTTTTTTGCCTCTGGCTTGACTTCTGCCTCAGCATCTCTGACCTTGCTTTCAGCTCATCTTCTCTTCAGCTTTCAGAGCAATCTGATAAGCATCTTCCACATTTCTAAGGGTCATCATGCTCATCTCCTCTTGAATGTCGCATCTTAGACCATTCATGTACCTGACAACCTTTTCATCATCACTTTCCCGATGACCTGCCCTGATGTTTATCTTGTAGAATTCTTCAGTGTATTCTTTCACTGTCATCAACTTCGGTCTCAAGTTCTACATCCTCCAAAACAGAGTAATTTGATAATCCTTGGGTATGAATTTGGCCTTCATCTTTGCAACCATTCTATCCCAACTTTTGATTTTTTGCTTGCCTTTGCAGTGTCTGTCAGCCTGCAGTTCATCCCACTATAATGTTGCATGTCCTTTAAGTCAAAATATTTATCCAAAGCTCTAATATAGTCTAGAAGCTCTTCAACATCCAGGTTCCCCTCATACATGGGAATCTCTATTTTTTCCTTGGCACCTATCCTTGCAACAACCCTGAATAGGCATTCATCTGCTGCATCTTTGGCTACAACTTCTTCTCCCTTGTTTCTATCTTCATTTTCACTTTCAGCCTCACTGAAATCAACAGAGTTGACTGTGTGCCTCTGTGTTGTCTCCATGGCATCAAGCCTAGCACGTATTTCATGCATTTCTCTTTCCACTGCTGGATCAAGCATTGGTATGTCTCTTCTTATCGACCGCATGACTGAGAAATATTCTTCCTTCCTCTGCTACAGAAAAAAAAGAACTTTTTCTGCACTCTGTTACAACAACTGACGCAAACCCCCAATCCTCAAAATCGAGGTCCACACAGGATCGTTCTAAATCTTCCCTCTTGAGTCTGATTGACTCTTAGGTCCCTCCACAAGGAATCCTACACACACAACAACAGTGTTTTTTCCCACAGGTCCTTATGAGTATGCCCATGTGAACCAACACAAAGCACCACTCAACTCCCTCGACCATAATAAAATGATCGCGCCCTTTTTTCCTTATCGGGACTTTTCCTTTTCGGGATTTCAGGTTTCACGATTTCGCGAATCCTGTTGTCAAAGTTATTGATCTTTGCACCTTATGAAACCTGAAATGTCAATTTTACCAAAATGCTTGGCTGCGTACCCCTGCATAGCTGTATCGCATTTCGTGACTTCGGGAGTTCTAGAACAAGGAATCCTGAACTCTTATCTTTGCAACTGCCGAAATGCCGAAACCCGAAACGTTCATCAAAAGACTGGCTTCTATCAAAAATTTATTTTTCCTTTCAGGGTTTCGAACTTCACGATTTCACGATTCCTGATGTAAATCTTCCGGCTCTCTAACATCCACAAACCCCGAACTCCAAAACAATATCTCCAATGGGATCAATGGCTATAAGCCTCTCTTCAATTCGATGACTCACACAATTTTGGACCTTTGGGTATCGGGAGTCCAAGACTCTCGATCCCATAACACTGTCCGCTCAGTTTCCTGAACCCTGAAACACCGAATTGTCGAAACGCCACTTCACACTATTTCACGTTTCACAATTTCGAGGGTTCTCATGTGAAGCACCCCGACTTCTTGTCAACAATAATGTCAAAATCCCAATTCCCAAAATTTGGAAATACCCCTTCACAATATCCCAGATCTCGAAATTTCAAAATTCTAAATGCAAGGGCCCAAGATCTTTGTCCTCAGGACTTCCGATATTCTGAATCCCAAAATGCCGAAATGATTTTCTTTTCCCTGGGATTTCACGAACCGAGAGTTTGAAACTCTCGACTCCAAATCATTGTCTCCTTGAGATCCTGGATCCTGAAATGCCGAAATGTCAAAATGCTCCTCCAAAGGTATTTCACGTTTCGCGATTTCGGAGCTTCTAATGTGGAGCACTCTACTCCCTGTCAATAGGAATGTCGAAATGGTGATTCCCAAAATGATAACAAATACCCTGCCGCGACTTTGGATTTTGGGCTTTCCTTCTCCCTGTGTCCTGACCACACATTCTCAGGACCTCCGAAATCCCGAATTCTGAAGTTCCAAAATTCTGACCTCGTCACTCTTCCTTTATACACGAAACTCTTTTCACGTTTCATGGATTTGATCAACCAAAGATTTTGGTTTGCATTCCGGACTTATGAACTCTGAATCCCCGAAATGATCTAACAACTCCAACAGATCAAGATCAATGGCCCACATTGATTATGGGTACTAAAGTGATGGGTTTGTCTGCCCTTATCCACCTTGTAACTTCTCTGGATCTTACAGTTCTCATGATTTCGAGAGTTCTCCTCGGAGAATTCCGACCGTTCAATTTCTTCCCTCTAAAGCCTCTAAGGAATTTAGCCTTCTGAACTAATATTTTCTCCGTACCTCCTCTTGAATAATTCGAAGGGATCAACCTTCCTGAATTTTCTTCAAACACTTTGAAAATGCTACTCCTCCTAAGATTTCTTGCAACTCTGAGTCTCCATAAGACTCCTACACACACTCCTTGTGGAAATCCTTCAAATATTTATAAGTATTTGAATATCTCGACTCTGTGCAACTCCTTTGCAATAACAGTCCTTCAAATCCCCTTTTGTTGATAAGTCCTAAGACTTCCAATGCCTGCACACTCCTTGCACGGCTTCTTGTGCTACTCCTGCACTTCTGTTGGAATGAGAACAACGATATCCCTCCTGAGCTTTCAGAGATAAACTCAGAACCTTCGTCAACGCACTCCTTGCGGACGTTTTACTGCACTCCTTGCATTAAACTCTCTCAGGAAAAGAAACAATTGAAACTCATTCTCTTTCTCTCTCAGAATCTAAACATTCAACATGAAAACATACATTCACACATGGCATAATAACAAATTCATGATAGAGAGTGTAATAAACTGTAAACAAACCATTCAGCATGTATACATAGAAAGCATCACAACACCATGAGTCTGGATCAAAGCTTCATATATTAATTCAAGATTTTGTACATGGGTTCTCCTCTACAACTCTTCTGCTACAACTCTCTTCTTCTCTATGCTAATGTTCTAATTCTGATTGATACAAAGATACAAAGATGAGGGTGTCTATAGTTGTTTTCCCTCCTGCTCCTAAAACTGTCTAATATAAAATTTAAATCTACCTACTTTCATTAACTACACATAAATGCCTCTACCTCCTACAAATGAGAGCAAATCGCTCATGATCTATTTACAATACGCAAGTACGCTTCCATTTAACCATTACATTAATGTTTCAAAAATATTTCAAAATGTGCGTTGGTGGCCTTCCAACTGTCTTCCCCTTCACACTCACTTGACTGCTTACGATGCTCCTGCATCACATGGCCAAAAAGTTTAGTTAACTTCCCCAAATATGTGTGTTCTGTCACCAACTTTCCTTTTTTCATGCTTTTGTAGGTACACACGAGCTGTATTGGAGCAGCTAGCATGTACACACATGCAGTAATGGAGCAGGGCACGTGGACCTTTATAAAGGGGGTTTTTAAGAGGATTTGTTCAGTAGTGTTTTGGAAAAGAAGGAATCTGAGATGGCCTGATGCCAGGTAAGTATGTCTGGTGCAAATTAGGGTTATAACAATAGGGAGGATAGCATCCCCATTGGAGCCAGCTGTTAACACCATGATTTTCATAGCTAAGGTTAGAGGTTTGTCAACAATTTCCAAAGTCATGCCTGTTATCACCCATATTGGTTTTATGCCTGGCATCATCTAACATCTCCAAGGTTCAGTTTCAAAAGGAAGCTTATCATTTATTATTTCCATTTCCATTTGCAACTGCACGCTAAAAACTTTGCTACGCATTGCGCAGAGAAATTCACCACGCAAAGGATTCTGTCGTGCAGTGGATTTCGTCGCGCAGTGGATTTCATCATGCATGGAATGTTGTTGTGCATAGGATGCTGTCACGCAGAGGATGTCGTCACGCAGTGGATTTCATCATGCATTTAATGTTGTCGTGCATATGATATTGTTACATATAGGATGTCATCACACATGGGATTTCGTCGCATAGTGGATTTCGTTGCGTAGTGGATTTCGTCGCGCAGTGGATTTCGTCGCGCAGTGGATTTCATCACGCAGTGGGATGTCACACATAGGATGTTGTCATGTAGTTTATTTAATCATGTAATGGATTTTTTCACACAGTGTATTTCATCGCACAGTGAGCTATCGTGCATAGGATGTTTGTTGCGCATAGGATGTTTTCGTGCATAGGATGTTGTCGCATAGTGAATTTCATCACGCAATGCGCTGTCACACATAGGATGTTATCGCGCATAGGATGTTGTCACGTAGTGGATTTCTTGGCCCAGTGGATTTCTTTGCGCAGAGGTTTCTTTCACGCAGAGGATTTTCCTATGCACAGACTACATGTCGTGCTTCACAAATGACTGGTTTAGTGGTAAACTTCAAGATCATTTTCTGACCAACTGGAGGGGAATTTTGAAAATACCCGAGAATTGTTTGTTGAGGACAAACAAAATAATAAAAAACTCTCTCATATTTTAAAAAAGTTTCATATTTTGGGAGATTCGAAAGAATATTTGATCCCTATTTTTCAGTTTTCATGATTTCATGATTTCCTGTCTAAGACATGTTTTTGCAACACATAATATGTCCATCTAAAGATGAATTTCAAGAAACAAAGATAGTTTTTTATTCACAACGATCTTAAATACAAAAACCTCTCTCAGTTTCGGAAAATATGTTTTTATTAGTGATATATGATGTCATATTTAACGCTTATTTTCCCAGTTTGATACACAATCTGCTGTGTTTTTTGTTGTAGGTTATTGTTGCGTAGTAGACTTGTTGTGCAAGGGTGATAGAGTGTCCAACAATGCACATGATGAATCATCACAACCATATGGTCTAATTCTGATCATGATAAATGATTGTAAAGAATATTTCAGTTACAATTATGATTTGGCAAAGTCGGGTTTTCTATTTTTAGTGAATCCATTGAAGTTATTGTTCACTTTCAAAGAAAACGTATCCATGATTCTAGGGGGAAGTAGTTCGACCATAGCAGCCAAGGGTGACATTAGTTTTCTATATATGGGTATCATTTTCATGTAAATAGGGTTGGTTGGAAAAAACAGTGTAGACAATTACTATTGAATGTAGCTCTGAATTCGACCGAAACTTAATGCAAAGGACCTGAATCTTTGATGAAAAGATTCTAACTGTGGTAGGTTGATGTATTTTATTCTTTCTCTGCGTACATAATTCCTTTATTCTTTATTCATATATATTTTCTATATGAATAGGAACATAATTTTGAACCTGGGATTCACTACGCAACACCTCGGAATTCACGCCATTCAGACAAACTATTTTCCTCTAAGTTAGTTCTGAATTCATCCTCAGCAGTGCTCCGAGTTGCTTCATGTGTTTTTCTCTCACCACACACAATGATTTTTAACTGAAGATTGTTGCTCATTTATCCTTTATCCTCTCAAGTTTAGTCACTAAGTCATTTGTTTCTATTGTTTTCTTAAATTGACTCCATTGACCAATGGTACTTTCTCTATTGCTTGTCCTACCATCCCTTTAAAACAAAAAAAAAAAACTTTTCCTATTGTATAATTTGACCTTTGTGCATTTATTGATGAAATATTTGAGTTATAACCCGTCATTAGACATATGAGAGATCCCTCTCTGGTTGTATAGGTCATAATACAATCTAAAGTTGGTTGAAACGGTTACCTCGAGGCTTTCTTTGATAGATCCCAAAGAAATTACCAAGTGCTAACACCTGGGAAAGGTGAATTTTCTAAGGAGGTTTATCCCTAACTTGGCAGAAATCATAAAGTATATTACTAGCATGCTCAAGAAAGGAAATGAAATAAAGTGGACCCCTGAAGCGATAAAATCCTTCGAATACATTAAGGTGGCATTAACCAAGGTTCTAGTACTGTCCAGTCCTAATTTTGAAAAGGAATTCATATTGTTCTCTTTTTCTTTAGAGCACACAATTTTTGGTGTTTTACTACATAAAGATGAGAAAAAAATTTAGAATCCCATTCCATATTATGGCAAGACATTAAGGGATGCCCCCTTGAAGTATGATATCATGGAGAAGCAAGCATATGCAATAGTCAAGGCCTTGAAAGAGTTCAAAGTTTACATCTTGCATTCCCATACTACTACTTATGTGCCTAGTAACTCTGTGAAAGACATCTTAACACAGCCTCATCCTGAAGGAAAAAGGGGTAAATGGATAGTTGTGCTGTTAGAATATGACCTTGAGATCAAACCTACAAAGTTGATAAATGGACGAGGGCTTGCAAAGCTGACAACACAGACCAATTGTGAACTATTAGGAATAAATTTCATGGCTGACTTGTCAATAGGTGTAGAAGAAGAGAGAACTCCTCAGATAACCCAAAAATTCCTTGACTCCCCATGGTATACATATATCAGTTATGTGTTGATAAATTTGCAGGCTCCTCCTGAATTGAGTAAAACGAAGGCTAGATTCTTAAAGTTGAAAGCAACAAAGTTTTGTATAGTAAATCAATCTCTATATTGAAAGGATCCAAGGGGGATTTTGTTGAGTTGTTTGTTGGAAGAAGAAGAAGAGAATACCATCAGAGAGTTCCATAAGGGTGACTATGGAGGCCACCATTACTGGAAGACCATCGTGCACAATGTTTTGAGGGTTGGGTTCTATTGGCCTAGAATTGTTTTTGATGTCTATAAATAGGTTTCAAGATGTCATGAATGTCAAATTTTTGATGGGAAAAGAAAATTATAGCCTCTGCCTTTGAAACCCATTTCTATTGAAGCACCTTTCAAACAATGGGGCCTTAATTTTATAGGAGAAATACATCCACAATCCTTATCTCAACACAAGTGGATTCTAACAGTAATAGATTACTTCACTAAGTGGATTGAGGCAATTCCCACTAGGCAGGAAACAAATTTTGTTATCATCCAATTTTTGGAAGACAATATCTTGTCCAGGTTTGGATGTCCAATCAAAATCATCAAAAACAATGCAACAACATTTAAATCCAAAAAGATGGAGAAATTTTGTATTGATTACAACATAAATCATGGCCACTCCACTTCTTATTACCCTAAAGGCAATGGGTTGGTTGAGTCATCAAACAAGATCTTGAACAAAATTATAAAAAGGTTGTTGCAAGATAATAAAAAGGATTGGCACAAAAATCTCATCCATGCACTATGGGTTGACAAAATAACTCCAAAAATATATATTTCCACTTCACCTTTTCAGATTGTTTATGGAACAGAGGAAATCTTTCCTTCTACATTGGGGTTTCCAATGATGAAGTTGTTGCAGGAATAGGATGCTGAGATAGATGCCACTCGAAGAAGAAAATATGAACTAATCAGTGTACAATAAACAAGAAAAAAAGCCTTCAATAACGCTCAGATGCACCAAGACAAGATCAAAAAATATTTTGACGAGCATACCAAGGAAGATAATTTCAAAGTAGGAGACTTGGTATTGATATGGGATTCTAGAAATGAAGATAAGGGAAATCATGGGAAATTTGACCATCTATGGCTGGGACCATTCAAAATTGCAACATACCATGGAAGAAATTCCTATTTGATACAGGAAAGTAATGGAGATATCGTTGGAGGAGGACCTGTGAATGGCAAGTTCCTCAAACATTGTATCATTTAAACAATCATCACCTCTTCCATTCATTGTACATAATCATTTTCATTTTTATTTTTGCATGAAGAAATTGGAATAAAAGCAGCATAATTGAAGCCCAAGGTGAAGGTCCTGAGTTATGACTGGGTTGATTTTGAGTTTTTGAATAAAATTTGATAGATTCAGATTGCAGGAATAAATCACAGCCCAATGGGTAGGCACTCGGTCTATCGTTCTTTGCTACCTCGTAGGGAGGATAGCATCCCCAGTTGGAGCCCATGTTATCACTATAACAATTTTTATATGGAATCCAAGTTTCGGGACTTAGAGAGAGGCTAAAATTGTGTAGAGGCATGATAAACTAGAGGATGGGGACATATCTAGTGGGAGGAGGCTAAGACTAGCAGAAGTGTTGAGTTGATGGGACCCCGCGGGCCACAAATTGCGAGCATCACAGATCAACAGTCAGGGATCATTTCAAGCTGAGAAATAGTGCAGAGGTTAATTATTGAAAGTGAGCCGAAAAGAATACTATGTTTTTGTCTCAGGACCACGTGGCACCACCGGATGCATTTAGGGGATAAAACAAGTTATCCAAAACCACTTTGCCTCATCCCCAAAATCAGGTGTATATAAAGGAGTGGGCCCTTGTCATTATTTTATGTTTTTTCAAATCATTGGAACGTTGAAAGTTGGTGCGATCGCTCCATTCAAACTAAAGCTCAAAAGTGCACCAAAATCATGGGTCTTCCACTCTTTCACAGGTATATTTCATCGTTTCCATGGACCCTGTCATTTTTTCTGTAGTAGAGCAAGATCCCCCACAAAATGAAGAATCCCTAATTGACAGATATTCCGATGTGTTCGACACCAAAATAACCATCTCACCTGTCTCTATGTCCAGAGCCAATTTTCCAGATAATGTAGGGATACAGATACCCTTTCCCAAAGTATTCCAATCCTCCATAGCCCCTTACGTCATCGAAATCACATTCCCTTTCCCAGAATTCATAGGTTGGTGCGCAGAACAATACTCACAGGAAGAGAGGGTCATTTTAAATAAATTAGGGTCAGAGGTCCTGTGTAGAGTAGATAACCTGTCAATTTGATATGCCCTCAACATACCAAAGTCCCCCTCTACAATGTTTGAACCCTTCGAGGAATAAAATCTAGTTACAGTTTACAGGGAATGTCCCCCCGAGGTCAAAAACCTATTTTTGCAGAGAATTGTCAAACCTGAGAATTATTATGAGAGTCTATCATTGCCAATGAATGTAAATGTCATGGTTATTGAAATGAAATGGGTTTGTTCCATATTGAGTCAGATTTTAGGTCTGGAAAACGACATATATCTGGTCGAGGTCATGTTAGGTTTTCTGTTAGCATTTTTTTAGTCAAATTCTAGTCAGTCAGTTTGCATCAACTTTGATAAATTCACAGCTGATAATGTGCACAAACAACTAGTGAATTTCCAATCACTAAGGCACTTCAGGTATTACACATACTTGTTGAATATGTTCCTAGAGACAAACAAGATAGAGTTACCTAAAGAAACATTCATCTCAACTGAATTAAAAAGAATCATAATGCTCATTTTCATAAATAAAACCATGTCTAGAGTTTACAGCCTAATATTCAACACCAGCCTGCCAATATTCCTAGAGGAAATGAAAATTTATTTGCAACCAAATCTAGAAAAAAAAGTGGGAGATTGGGTGTTGTTCATGCATTCTACAGTAATATGGGTATATGGTTGTCAAGAGGCACCTTACCTTCGGCCTATATTCTGACACCCAGAGTCTTTTCCTTGGAGTTCATCAGGAAAAGAATCATCTCAGAGACAGAACATTTCCTGAAACTACACAAAGCATCCAACCTCAAATTGCCTTTCATCATAGGACCCTTTGTTGTAAAGAATACATCCTGCTTGTCTCAGATCTAGGCCAAACTCAAGGAGTTTGGATTTTCCCATCTACACGGGAGAATATATGATCCACATCAAGTCATATCTAAAAGAATAATGATGAAAAAAAATGCCCCTTATTAACATGAGTTTGTTGAAGGTTTTGAAAAAATAGCAAATTTAGAAACATGTGTTGATATGGAAGCCATATTGCAGCTTGATAAAACGCAACAAGTAGGGTCAACCCTACAACAGAATTAGACGCAGAAAAATCCTCAAAAGTTGATACTTAAAGTTCCCAAAGTAAGTGTCTACACCATGAGAAGTAGTTCAGAGGACCTAGTCACCAATAGTCAACAGACTACTCCCAAGAAAATAAAGATCACACAATCCCCACAGATAGTATATCTAGAGGAAGAAGAGACTAAAGAGAAAGTAAGTATGGATATGGTGTAAAGTGGCACTAGCAAGGATGAATATGGTAAAAGAAATATGCCCCAAAGTGAAATCAACTCAAGAACTTTCAGCAACGAAAAACACATTTTTGATAAAGCACCTAGAGCAGTCTATCAATCTAAAGAATATTTCAAAAGGAAATATGTTGTGAAAGGAAGCTTGGCCATGAGTGAAATAAGAGGGTTAATACCTGAGGTAGAAAATATTTATCAGCACAAGTCTTCTATGTTCACAGTCAGGGATATAGAGAAGAATACACTCAACATAGCAGTTGTAGATGAGGATAAAGTGTCTGAGGTTAAGTTGCATTATGAAAACATCAGTTCTCCAGACAAGGTGAAATTTCATAGAAACACCAGTGACATGTTGTATTCAGAATACTTGGGTCTGAGCTTGAAGATTTCAAGGCTAATAACTCATGCACTTAAGTTGGAGGGACAATTGACACAAGAGAAAGAATCCAGCAGGGCTTGGCAGACTCAAGTCAAGAGATTAGAATCCTAAGGCCCTTGAGGAGTGAAAGATTCCTTAGAAAAGAAAGACAAGATGATTCAAATCATGAAGAAAAAACTAAATATGTCTGCCACAGAGCATCCACAAACAATAGATCTGGTTTCTCTAAAACAAGAGAAAGAGGCATTTCGACATGAAGCATTGAATTACAAGGCTAAAGTATTGCAACTGGAGAAAGAAAAGGTGAATTGGTCACAAGGATAGGAAGAAGTATCAAACATTGTTGTAGTTGTACCTTGTACTACAAAAACTGGGTCAAACATTGAAGGATTTGTCCAGGCTATGTCACAAGTTAGCCTGAATGCAGGAGAAATCAAAATGCTTAAAGGAGATATAGAAAAGATACAACAAGAAATGAAAATAAAGGATCAGAAGATTGCCCAGTTCCAGAAAGAAAATCAAGCTTTGCAGGAAAGAGTGGACAAGTTGAAGACAAGGTTGAAGGGCAAAGGACTGTTACAGGGGGGCAAACACATCATCTGGGACTCCATTGATACTGAAGCTGCCAAGTTCAGGGTGTACCTAAATTTCATAAATGAGAAAGATAACATGGCCATCATAGCCAGAAGTAGGTGCACTGTTGTGAATGAGACACTGGCAAAAAAACCCTCAGAGTGGGCCCAGAATGCTATAAATTTGTTGAATTCCATCCCTACCTCTGAATGCTATAAATTTTGGCCAGGAGAATCAATGCCAAGCATAACTTTCTCAAGTCAATTCAAACCAAAACCATACATATGGAGTAGAGTATACATGAATTCAAGGATCTATTTAAGGAGTTGTTCATCAAAGGCCTCCCACCATTTCAGGATGGAAAAGGAAATATGTATGATCAGGAGGAATACAACTCTCACCTCACCCAATGCAGAATGGATCACTCCAAGTTTGAAAGCCTGGAGAAAAACTTGAAAGTAACAATCCTGGTGGAGTATTTGACCACATATTTTGAGATCTTGAATCAGTTCAAGAAAATGAATATCGGGCTGTCGACCATGATTTATTCCTCTTGAATTGACCTAGAGATCCTGATTAAGGAAATGATGGATTACGATATCCCTTTTGACTTGTAGTAGAAGGAGATAGTGTGGTTGGGCAGGACAAAATGCATTTTTCCAGGAACCAACAAATAGCCTCCAAGTGTGAAAAAATTGGGAAATTCGATAGAATACCAAAGCAGGACAGATGGAGAAAACAGAAGCTGAAGAGTCAGAGGAATCGGTTGTGGATTCATGAAACATTTTTTTTCTGATCAATCATTATAATCGATTCCCATACCAAAATTGTCAAAATGTAATTATCATAGTCAGTTTAGAAGATGAAACGTTTCAGTTCAGCTATTGTAATTAGTTTCTAATTGAAAGGAACTTGAATTGTATAAATGCTAGTAGTTCTGAACGTATTAATGTTGGCAGAAGTGCAAGGGAAACTTTTAGTTGTTCTAAACTCAATTGTAATTTTTTTGACCTGAATTGAATACATATGAAGAATCTTTTGAAGTCTCTATGAAAAGATTCTAATGGTGGTGATATGAGCTTTGTCTCCTCTCTTTGTATGTATTTCCTATGTTTCTAATTCCATTTACATTATCTTTTGTTTAAATTGGATAGTTTAAAAGCTCAAAATTCATTTTGTGATGCTCTCAGCTTAAGCAATTTAAACTGTGTAATTTTCTTCCTAACTAATTCAGAATTCATTTCAATAATTCTATGATGCAGATACTTGTTTTCCCCTTCTTCTTACACTTTTCTTAAATACAATTTATAGCTCAGATTCATCACCTCATTTATCCTTTATTCTCTAGAGAGTTCTACTGGCTAGTCATTGTTTTCATTCACTTTCATAATTTTGAATCCATATCCCTAAGTGTCCCTCCCCTTCCTTGCTAGAAACTTTATAAAAAAAACCCAAAACAAACTAAATCTAGCCATTAATTTCCAAAGAAACATCAAGTGACACAAGAGAGCGCTCTTTGAGCTGAGCAGGCTAGTGCCTGTCTCTAAAGATGGTTGAAACGATTACCTCTGTCATTTGTCTATCAATCGGAAAAAATTTATAGAGTGCTAACATAATGGAATATCAAAATTTACAAGTACCTTGAATGGGGTTGCATGGACTCTTGATGAAGATGCTTCTCCTATGGGAAGCTACCGAAGGATCTGTGCAAATTTGTCCATCATTTCTTTCCTTTGTCATGCAAGGGATTTCTCGAGAAACATTTTAAAAGGATTTCCTACTCCATCATCTTCTTTTTCATCTCCGATGGGTTTTTTCGAGCTCGGCGCGACCAATCTTGCAACGGCTCGATTGGTTCAAGTCCCAACTTCTTGTACCTAGATTTTGTCAGGGACATGCACGAAGAAAAATAAATGAAGAGCAGACTGATCTAATACCATTGATCAATATTTAGGAGTGGAACAAACCGATTAAAAGACTAAGTAAAGTAAATACAGAGATATGAAGAACAACACAGATATCCAGTGAACAATATCTTCTATTGAATAAATTAAATAGGTTGAAACTATAAAACTATAGAACTGAAACACTTGCTCGAATGGTGGTAGATATATCTGAGAAGAGATGTGGCTTCTACGTGCATATGTCTGAGCAGAATAATTACAATGAGGCTCCAAAGGCCTTTTTTATATTACTCGTGAATGCCAAAACCCTAGACATCCAAAAACCTAACCCTAGAAGGTGAAACGCCAAAATCCATGTGGGCCCCTATGGGTAAGTTGGTACCTCAACATTTTGGGTTTGTAAATTTTGCTTACGACCTTCGTTTTAGGTGCATGATAGCCTGTTGGAAAGGTATTTCAGAGAACTACACCTTTCAGTGTCAAACTATGACTCTGTCTTTAGTTTGACTATGGTGAGCCAAAAAAACATTGTTTAGGGATTTAAAATGGACTTGGAAGTATAGCAAGATGTGTCGACATGAAAACATACAAAACAAGCCAGTTGGACTAAGTGAGAGGCCACTAGTATCCACTTGGAATATGTGTAGGGATTCAAACAACCCCATAAGTGTAGAACCCACAATTACAATGAAGTATAGAAGAATGTGTTGAACTAAAAATGGACAAGAGGATCTAGTTGGAATAGGTGGGTGGCCACCGATATCCACTTGGATCAAATAATGTGGAATTTGTTCCACTTTTTCTACTGTACAAATACCCTGTAGTCTCCTTGGCCACCTGGTCCTGCCTCATCATCCTCCAAACCTTCTTCTCTTTCTTCCTATCCCCTTTTTTTTCCTCTTTATTTTATCTCATGGGCTGACCTGAGCTTGTCCTTTTCTGCCAAGTGTATCTATCCTACACATGATAGCTGACATGTACCTTATGCTAAATATTAGATGTAGTCCATGTTATCCCCTACCATAGGGATAAATAAGGAGATGACCTCTAGAGGCATATGTCTTAGAAAAATCATTACAATGAAGCTCCAAAGGTCGTTTTGATATTAATCATGAATGCCAAAACCCTAGACATTCAAAATCCTAACCCTAGAAGGTGAAACTCCAAAAGTCATGTGGGCCCCTATGGGTAAGTTGGTACCTCAACTTCCTGGGGTCATAAGTTTTGCATACAACCTATGTTTTAGGCACATGATAGCCTGTTGGAAAGGTTTTTCAGAGAGCTACACCTTCAACCATCAAACTCTGACTTCGTCTATAGTTTGACTACGGCGAGCCAAAAAACATTGTTTATGGATCCAAAACGTCCTTGGAAGTACAAAAAGATGTGTTGACATGAAAACATACAAAATAAACCAGTTGGATTAGGTGAGAGGCTACCAGTATCCATCTGGAATATGTGTATGGATTCAGACAGCCCCGGAAGTGTAGAACCCACAATTACAATGAAGTACGGAAGAATGTGTTGAACTAAAAATGGACAAGAGGATCCATTTGGAATAGGTGGGTGGCCACTGATATCCACTTGGATCAGATAATGTGGAATTTGGGTCCACTTTTCCTACTGTACAAATACCCTGTCGTATCCTTGGCCACCTGGTCCTACCTCTTCATCCTCCAAACCTTTTTCTCTTTCTTCCTTATCCCTTTTCTTTTTCCTCTTTATTTTCTCTCGTGGGCCCACCTGATCTTATCCTTTTCTGCCAAGTGTATCTATCATCCACATGCTAGCTAACATGTACCTTATGCTAACTATTATATGCAGTCCATGTTATCCCATACCATAGGGATAACTAAGGAGATAACCTCTCAAGGACCATAGGTCCTAGACATGGAGTACAAAGATCTAAATGACTTGAGCATGGCCCCTAAGGGCCATTCTTTTCTTCAGTGCAGTCCATTTATCAATGACAATAGTGTCCATCCCACCATAATGTTCCTAAAGTAGTAGTAAGTCTTGCTCCTTGATTTATTGAGTTTGGGTATCATGGTATGTGTCACTCTAATTCTTGAAGCACTTGAATATGTTGCATTGAATTCTCCTTCATTTCATAATGTTTTATTGTAAAGTATTCTCTTTGACTTGTTTATACCTGGAAGGGTGACATGGTTCCCTGATAAGTTGATCTCCTCTTAGGATTGGTTTCCACTGGGTGGGTCTATGAAAGGTAATTGTCTGCTCCCTCCATACTTACCACTTTCCATCTTTATTCCTCTCATCTCCCCTCACCTTTGTTCGGGCATTGGGATTGGCCACACTAGGAAGGGATGTACCTTTCCTTGTGGGAAGAAGGGGCTAAAGGCATAGAGGGTAAAAGTATATGGAAAGAGTTAAAATACTTTGAAACCATTGAGATGCTTCACCCAGGGATTCCCGAGAAAGAAGTAAAAGGCGTCTCGGTAAGAAAAGGGAACCCATAATATAAATAAACACTCAAGGTAATAGTTGGTGGATAAGAGGTCTCATCCCCAACCAACCTATTATTACCATGGGCGTGTAGTATTATGACACTACCACCTATATGGTCACCAAAACAGGGTAGTGTCTCTTGGTGGCATAGCCAAGAGAAAGGGGGTCTCATCACGAGCCAACCTTCTCATTTTTGTGAAATGTTTGTGGATAACGTTGTCACCTCTGGTCACCAAGATAGGACAGTGTTCCTCAACTATTCCCCTGAAGAAAAAAATAAAAATATGAAAAGATAGTAAAGTTAAGAATAAAAGGCAGTAAATGGGCTAGGAAACAATGGCATCTATGACAAGGTGTAGCTCTCCCTCTACAAAGGCACCCATAGGTAATACTTACATTTCCTTGTTAGCATTGCACCCCATTCCAAAACACTTACCCCATGCTACTTCATACACTTACATGACCTGGATTGGCTCCCACCTCGAAAACATCCCAAAATTAAGGAATATTAGGCCAATAGGATACACTGATACCTTCTCCAAACCTAACTTTTCAAATTACATAACGTCTTTGAGCATTTTTATAAGTAAAGGGGCGTTTGATGCACATGTTTGGGTAATTTAATTATTGGATGTGATTTACATGTTATGATCCCTGTGACTTATGAACCGTTGGAGGGTGTACTTTTTTTTGCTGCAGGACCTTGCCCGGTGGACAAGTACACATGAGGGAATGACTATCTTAGACCTTCATTGCAGCTTAAATCCCACAGATGGATGTTGTAACCCCATCGAGGTGCAAGAAGATATCATATATTTTCACAAGGAAGAAAGAAGGAAATTGGCTTCGGAGGCACCCTAGTAGACCTAGATTTGGGGGGGTCTTACTCTTCCTTTTGTACGTTAGCCCTAGAAATCTCGAGATGTCACCATCATAACCCCAAACATCATCCAGAGCTAGGGTTTTTCATTTTGGAGTCATTTGTGAGCTTGGTGGCATGCGTGGGCATCATCTAGGACCTATGGAGGCCAAGTGTTATACATTCTAGGCCCGGCGTTCCACCTAAGGGCCTCAACGTCACCCTAGAAGGGAATGATGTCATGCTTGGAAGTGTTTTTAGATGCTAATTAATTTTATTTATGTCTAAATTGAATTTGTTTGTAAATTGTCCAAGTTGTCCTTTATTTGACATAAAATTAATTAAAGGTCACCAGTTTTGTATAAATAAACATAAAGTAAATTCATGTTTACATCATAACTCATTACAAAACAAGTGTGGACTGAAATTTGCGCCATATTTGAGGGCTATTGGCTGAAATAACTAGTGCACATATTCTTGGAGATGCTTTTTTATGGTGTGTCTTGGCTATTTTTTATGGTGGAAGATCTTCAACTAGGGTTTGGCTTGATTATTCTTGGTGAAGTAAGTAGAAAATCTGCAATTTGTTCATGTAATAAATGCTTTTGGTAAATTTTACTTATTTCATGTTAAAGATTATGAAATTTCTTGCTTAAACCCTAGGAAGGAAACATAAGTTGCTTCTTTCTCTCTCTATATTTTCTACGCAATTAAAATTCTCAAGTACACCTTGTTTAGAAGTGACTACTAGAGCCCTAAAGTGCTAGAACTCTAGTAGCTTCTTTCTAATTTCTTATTGCATAATATTTTTTCAATATTCTAAAGAAGAAATATTCACTAGGGCCTAAAAGTACTTACTCTCTAGTGAATTTGTCTTTACGGTTTGGATGTTTGAGGCCTTGAAGTGAAAACACCTCTTCCATCCACCTCTTTTCCTTTGGCAAGTATTATCATTGCTATTTTTCCCAAGTTTTTATGTTGTTGTTGTTGACTCCATAAGCCCAAAAAGAAACTTGTCCACTTGCTTTAGTGGATGATTGATCAAACAAACACTCAAACTCTTTTCCTTGAAGATTTTGCTAACTTCTACTAACTCTAAATTAGACTAATTCACTAATTAACTTGTTTTTGTTGCAAATCACTGCTACAACCATACTAATCTACACTAATTTGCTGCATACACCTACATAAATCACATCTAACTCACTCAGAAATTGCTTGGGATAATTGATAAACAATCTACTTGATAAGTGCTTAGTTTCCATGATATTTTCTTGCAATTCTAAGCACTAATACTTGTTGTTGTTACAAAATATTGCTACAACCATCTAACGACAAAAAATTTTCTGCAAAATTGATATTTAATGCTAGCTAGACACTACAGAAAATGATTGTGACAATTGATTATCATTTTTCCTAGTAAAGCTACTTTTTCATTGTCTTTTCTAGCAATTATAAGGGGTACCTCTTGCAGTCGTTATAAAATACTTATTGTTGTTGTAATTTTTCATACCATTGCAATTTTATATCAGCCAACCTATATTTCAAAGGTTCATTGTCTTATTGAAGCACTAACATCATTTGTTACTTGAAAACTGCCATATTTTTCTTTGTTGTCTTGTTCTGTCCAGGTACACTTCATCTTTACTTTTTATTCATATCTTAAAGACATAAAGAACCTTTTGACTTGAGAGACCAGTGAGAGGAGGGTATTCTTGCATATTTGTTGTAGGTCATCAACCCTTTAGGTCACTAGGGACACCTCCCTTGGGGTAATATTAACATATTCCTAAACAAAAATGGGTTTCCTATTAAGGTGACAGTGATAGGTAACCCCCGTGTTACGCCAATCTTGCCTCACCTGAATTAGTATTTGGGAAAGTATAGATTGTGAAATAACATTTTTGTCATCATTTTCGAGGAACACTGAGTCAATTTTCCTCGAACAACACTTTTTCAGTAAGTCGTTTTCTCAAATCCTTTCACTTTTCAAAGCTTACCTGGTAACTCCACTGAGGGTGATTCCATATTTTTCCCTTTGATAATTCCCAGAAGGATTATCTAGCGACTCCAATAATGATTAAGCTAAACATGGCTTCTCAATGGGACCCAAGAAATTTTAAACCCTTGGATATGAGTATAATACCAGTGTATCCTCGACGAATGCCTCTAAGGTATGTAAAATGGCTCCCTAAATTCACTAGTAGTGATGAAGAGAATGCTAAGGACCATATGCATGACTTTTATTCTTTCTTTCAACTCCACCCTATCAATGATGATGTTGAATACCTAGAAATGAAACTTTTCTTTTCTACTCTTCATGATAATGCTAGGAGATGGTATGATGGCCTCCCCAACGCTAGTATTACATCCATGGATCAATTAGAAGAGGTATTCCTCAAGATATGGAATATCAAAGAGGATCCTATAGTTTTTCTAAAAAAACTTAATTACATAAAGAAGGCTGAGAATGAAACTGTTAGGGAATTTCATGATAGATTTGAGAAGCTAATACAACAGATCCCAGCAAGCCATCACCCTTCAAACAACCTTTTTATCTTTCTTTACACAACAAAATTTACATGACACATGAATTTCCTTATCATAGAGAAATCTCTTAGAACAATCCAAAAATCTTATGACATGGCTATAGAAGTCGAAGCTAACATCTCCTCATCCAAGGAATAACAATCATTTGTTCTAGAAGTCAAGATTGGTGATCCCAAAGATACCCCAGATACTCCTAAGAGAACACCTTTCCTTGAGACCGTTGTTGAAGAAACCATGAAATGTTTGGAGGAAGACATTGATTAAAAAAAGGTTGAGGAGAGGGATCTTGATTAAGGTCATTAATCCCATGGAGAAGAGAAGGAATGTACTCATGCTTCTACCAAGGGTAATGAGGACCTAGTTGAACAGGGAGATCATGAATATATCAAACATGATGATGAAGTATTAATGTTTGCTCCTCCCTCTGATGAATCCATCCGAAATCCCATTCCTCCTGCACAAAAATAAGAGGATGAGTTTAGTCACTTTCCTTTTCAGGTTTTTGATGATACCCTATTCTATGATTCAAAAGGTGAAGAAGAAAAGGAATCCTTGGATGAGCTAGACCCTTCCGATTATGAAGCTGAAGATGTAGGGGAAATTCATGAGAATGAGGCACCGATGCTTACTCTTCAATTTGATGAAGTCATCCAAGTCTTTGATGTTCCTACAATGGAATAAATGAATACAGTAAGTTGTTTCCCTTTCCAAGATTTTGAAGATGCTTTGTTTTTTGATTTGGAAAGTGATGAAGTGTTATAGGATCCCTTGGATGTTTTAATCCCTTCATGTTATGATAAAGGTAATGACATAGTGTATAATATTGATGAGTTCATACCTATCAGGAAATGTAAATGGGATGTGATTGGGTATGATGGGGATCCCATTTATGACATTGAGGTTCATTTCCAAATGTTTCATTTACAACTATCATATGAGGTTATCACTAATTTTGACATCTAGAAACAAGGAGATGATGTAGTTATAGATGTTTTTCAAGCACCCAAGGGTGACCTAGTTCTATGTTCTCCTTATGATTTTTGGTCATACCTTGAGGATTTTGATGATTATTCCTTTGAGAACTTGGATTTATTCTATGAAGAATATTATCAACCCCCATTGTGCTCAGATATTGATAAGGGCAAGGACGTTGCATTCCTAAACCAGGATACTTGTAACAAGGTTTTCCAGCTCCCTTCGATTACTTTACCTCATTGTGTCACTAAGGATGTAGTTGGGGAACATGTCCCTTGTCTCAATTTTTCTCTAGGGCAAAGCCTTATTTTAGAATTCAAGGGTAGTTTTATTACCTTAAGAATAAGTTTAATATCTCAGTCTTTTAGCTTTCCCTTAAAGAATTTCCAATCATCCTCTTGGTTCTTTCTAATACCTTCCCAAACCTTAGGATGTGATGACATTCATGGTAGCCAACCTTTAGACCCTTTGAGTCAGTATTTTGAGCCTTTGATTTTTCACGATCCCTTTCTAAGATGGATTGAGAAATTTCCTAGAAGTGTAACTTGGCATAATTTTTCCCTCCCTCCCGCCTCCGTGAGCTAGACTTTACAATTTCCTATGATATGATACATGCTCTAACTCATGTTATTTTTGTGCTTAACTTGTCATTTTTTTGGTTTATGATGAAGAACAGAGGCAGGCATTATGAGATATTGCTAGGATGGTTTCACTAATTACTTGACTACACCTAGCATTCAACCAACATGTAAGTAGAGGTAGGTAGGCATTTGCATCCATTGTATATACCATTATCATTTCATGTTAGTATAGTTGTAGTTTCATTTTCATATTGTATTGTTTCACTATGTATATATGTATTCTCATGATCACATACTAGATTAAAGATGATTTTTATATCATATATGAACAAGGGGTGATATTACCACCTTAAGGATTACTAACACATTTTGTTGAGATTTAGCAGGCATAGATCATACCAAAGATGTTGAGGTTCTCATGTGCTCTACAATGAGCACATATCCCCGAGTTGGAGCCATATGTTATCCCCTACCCTAGGGATAACTAAGGATATCACCTCTCGAGGCCCATAGGTCCTAGACATGGAGTACCGAGAGTCGGATGACTTGAGCATGGCCCCAGAGGGCCCCTCTTTTCTTCAGTGTAGTCCATTTATTAGCAGCAACAGTGTCCATCCCACCATCATGTTCCTAAAGTAGCAGTAATTCTTGATCCATGAGGTAATGAGTTCAGGTATCATGGTATGTGTCACTCTAATTCTTGAAGCACTTGAATATGTTGCATTGAATTCTCCTTCATTTCATAATGTTTCCTTGGAAATTATGTTATTTGACTTTTTTATACACAAAAGGGTGACATGGTGCCCTGGTAAGTTGATCTCCCCTTGGGATGGGTTGCCACTGGGTGGGTCTATGAAATGTCACCTTATGTTTCCTCCATACTTACCACTTTCCATATTTATTCCTCTCATCTCCCCTTACTTTTGTTCGGGCATTTGGATTGGCCACACTAGGAAGGGTTCTACCTTTCCTTGTGGGAAGAAGAGGCTAAATTCCTAGCAGGTAAAAGTAGTTGGAAAGAGTTAAAAACCTTTGAAAAATTTGGGATGATTCACCCAGGGATTCCTGAGAAAGAAGTAAAATGATTCTCAGTAAGAAAAGGGAACCCATAAGATAAATAAACACTCAAGGAACTAGTTGGTGTATAGGAGGTCTCATCACAAGCCAACCTATTATGACCATGGGAATGTAGCAGTATGACACTACCACCTATCTGGTCACCAAACCAAGGAAGTGGCTCTTGGTGGCATAGCCAAGAGAAAGGGGGTCTCATCATAAGATAAACTTCTCATCTCTGTGAAATGTTTTTGCATAACGTTGTCACCTCTGGTCACCAAGACAATACAATGTCCCTCAACTATTCCCTTGAAGCACAAAAGAAAAATATAAAAAGATAACAAAGTTAAGAATAAAAGATACTAAATGGGCTAGGAATCAATGGCATCTATGACAAGGCACAACTCCCCCTCTACAAAAGCACCCATAGGTAAGACTAACATTTCCTTGTTATCATTGCACCCCATGCCCAAACAATTACCCCATTCCACCTCATACACTTACATGGCATGGATTGGCTCCCACCTGGGAAACACCCCAAACTTAAGGAATATTAGCCCGATAGGACACCCTGATACCTTCTCCAAACCTGACTTGTCAAATTGCATAACGTCTTTGAACATTTGTTTGGGTAAAGGGGGATTTGATGCAAATGTTTGGGTAAATTAATTATTGGATGTGATTTACATGTTATGATCCCTTTGAATTACTAACCCCTAGAGGGTGTACTTATTGTTGTTGTAGGACCTTTCTCGGTGGATAGGTACATGTGAGGGAATGACTAGCTCAGACCTTCATGGGGGCTTAAATCCCACAAATGGATGTTGTAACCCCAACCAAGGGAAAGAAGACATCATATATTTGCACCGAGAAGAAAGAATGGTGTTTCCTTTAGAGGCACCCTGGAAAACCTAGACCTATGGAGGATCTTTCTCTTCCTTTTTAACATTGGCCCTAGAAGGCCCAAGACTTCACCATAATAAACATGGACGTCATACAGAGTTAGGTTTTTCATTTTAGAGGAAGTTTTGAGGTTGGTGGCACATGTGGGCATCATCTGGGGCCTTTGGAGGCCAATTGTTCTACATTATAGGCCCAACGTTCCACCTAAGGTCCTTAATGTCACCCTAGAAGGGCATGATGTCACCCTTGGAAGTGTGTTTAGATGCTAATTAATTTTATCTATGTCTAAATTGAATTTATTTGTAAATTGGCCAGGTCGGCCTTTATTTGACCTAAAATAAATTAAAGGTCACCAATTTTGTATAAATAAACATAAAGTACATTTAGTTTTACATCATAACTCATCAGAAAACAATTGTGGACTGAAATTTGCACCATCTTTGAGGGATAATGGCTGAAATAACTAGTGTGCATCTTCTTGGAGAGGCTTTTTATGGTGTATCTTGGCTATTTTTTATGGTGGAATATCTTCAACTAGGTTTTGGCTTGATTTTTCTTGGTGAAGTAAGTAGAAAATATGCAATTTCTTCATGTAATAAATTCTTGTGGTAAATTTTACTTATTTCATGTTAAAGATTATGAAATTTCTTACTTAAACCCTAGGAGAGAAACATAAGTTGCTTCTTTATCTCTCTAGCTTTTCTACTTTTTTAAATTTCTCAAGTAAACCTTGTTTAGAAGTGACTACTAGAGCCCTAAAGTGCTAGAACTCTAGTACCTTCATTCTAATTTCTTATTGCATAATATATTTTCAATAGTCTAAGGAAGGAAGATTCACTAAGGCCTAAAAGTGCTTACTCTCTAGTGAATTTGTCTTTAAGATTTGGATGTTTGAGGCCTTGAAGTGCCAACACCTCTTCCATCCACCTCTTTTCCTTTGGCAAGTATTATCATTGCTATTTTCTCCAAGTTGTGTTGTTGTTGTTGTTGTTGTTGACTCCATAAGCCCAAAAGGGAACTTGTCCACTTGCTTTAGTGAATGATTGATCAAACAAACACTCAAACTCTCTTCCTTGAAGCTTTTGCTAACTTCTACTAACTCTAAATTAGATTAATTCACTAGTTAAATTGTTGTTGTTGTTTCAAATAACTTCTAAAGACATACTAATATATACTAATTTGTTGCATACACCTACATAACTCACATATAACTCACTAAGAAATTGCTTGCGATAATTGCTAAACAATCTACTTGATATGTGCTAAGTTTCCATGATATTTTCTTGCAATTCTGAGCACTAATACTTGTTGTTGTTACAAAAGATTGATACAGCCATCTAATTGCGGAATTGTTTTTGCAAAATTGATATTTATTGCTAGCTAGACACTGCAGAAAATGCTTGTGACAATTGATTATCATTTTTCCTAGTTAAATCTACTTTTTCATTGTCTTTTCAAGCAATTCTAAGGCATACTTATTGCAGCTGTTATAAAATACTTATTGTTGTTTTAAACTTTCATACCTCTGCAATTTTATATCATCCAACTTATATTTCAAAGGTTCATTGTATTATTGAAGCAATAACATCATTTGGTACTTGTAAATTTCCATATTTTTCTTTGTTGTCTTTTTTGTGGGCATGTACACTTCATCTTTACTTTTTCTTCATCTCCTAAAGACATAAAGAACCTTTTGACTTGAGTGGCCATTGAAAGGGGGGTATTCTTGCATCTTTTTCTTAGTTCATCAATCCTTTAGGTCACTCCTAAATAGGAAGGGGTTTCCTATTAAGGTGATAGTGATAGGTCACCCATGTGTTACGCCAATCTTGCCTCACTTGCCTTAGGATTTGGGCAAGTACAGATTGTGAAATAACAGGCCATTAGGATTTTATCCCGCAACACCGACAAAAACTCCTTCACGGGGTATTCCCAATGGAATGAATAACTTGAAAATCTTGTGAACCCACCATGGCCCACAACCTACAACGTTGTGGGACTCTCTCTAGCGGTTCATCCTTTAGAAAATTTTCCAAAACAAATTTCTCCCGTGAAATTTTCCCCATGGAGATTTCTCCCCACAAGGATTCTCCTATGATACTTCCTCCCACAAAACTTTATGAACGAGCCTTTCTCGCTGCAAGAATTTTCTCGCGAACCTTTCTCCATGAATCCTTTCTTTATAGTCTGCAACATTGCCAAACCTACTACTTCCCACAATAATGTTAGCAGGCCTTCCTAACTACCAATATCCAATGGATGATCAACATCCAATATCCTCTCCCAATGAATAATCAACATTTATCCTTTAAACTATGCTTTACCATTAGTCTCTGAGGGTCCCACCTGTACCTGACTACCATGTGGAAATCTCTTATTCACCCACCTTTTGTTTATGTGGATATGACATGGCATAATGACATGTCATCTGAAGTGGCATAATGTGACATGTTGATATGGCATTCTCTTCCACCTCCAACACTCCCAAGATAAAATTCTCATATGATAGATCAAACAGTTCAAAATGACAGTGACCTATGGCCCAAATCTCTATGGCCTCCCAAACTACACAATATTTAACATATTTCCATGACTCTGACATATCTGATGACTAAGGCCCATCAAATCCAACGACTCTTAATCACTTTGGATTCAAAGGTTCATGGTAGTTATTGTGGTCGATCTCTTCTCCATGGAATGCCAGGTTATTCTATCTTAAGACAAACCACAAGCCTATTAGGCTAAGCTTCATGGCCTTTGTAACACCCTGTTTCCCCCCATAATTGTAATTATGTTAAAAATTCATATGATGGGATGATGAAGCATATAATATTGGTATTGATTAATATAAAACACCTAAAAATTGGATGAGAGAGAAAATCATTGAGTACTAGTCATGATATCACAGGTGGGAATTGATTAGGCATATTGATGAAGTGGATTCGTAGAAGTGGAAGATGACATTTTTTAGTGAAAAAAATAGAAATATTTCTTAGACATCCAACATATACTTGTAAGACATAAATACACACATGCCAATATACTTGATCCTGCATGGAACCATGTGATCATGAGTTATGGAAAAGTAGGATTGGTGGTTGAAGTAGTTATAACTGTTGACAGATTGAGTTTGTTGAAGAGGGAAGGATGGGTTAAAACATGACAAGAGGACACTCTTAGATTTCCCCTTCAAATTTGGGAAACCTGATTGGAGGTCATGTCTGACAACAACCACGAGAATCCCAAGGGTTTTGTGGAAGAAGAATCCAAATGTGGAAAATCATCACAATATGCAGAGACACAAGACGAGGTGTGTACAACTATAAGGAGTAAGAGAAACATGCTTAGGAAATTGCAAAATCCATAGGAGCTGGGAAAGAGTTATCAGAAGGAACCACAAAAAAAATAATGGGTTGTAGAATCACGAGTGAACTCAGAGGTGAGGAGGAGAATCACATGCTTCCTCTAAGTGATATGTTATACATTTGGTTTGGAAAATTGTTTTTCATTGATTTCAACCATTGGACATTGATTTCAACCCTTGGAGAAGTTTGGAATCCCTATAGATGTGGTTGATATTGATGGTGAGTTAGTTGTCATTGATGGAGTGGTTGATGTCAGCAGATGTGATGGGTGCATTTGATGAAGTCTACATGAAGACCTAGAGGTGTGGTCATGAGACCCAAAGTTGTTGAGGAATAAGGGCATGAAGGATAGTGTAAATTCATATAACACACTCATATATGGATAGTCCTCATCATGTCATTTCCAACGGTAGGTGGAACATCATGTAGTTCCTCATGGTTGAGGAGTTATGAGGTCATGAAATTGGAAACCACAAAATTGGGTTAAAAATTCCCTATGGAATCCCCTAACTAGTTTCAATTCATTAATTACAGGGTAAAGTATTTTTAACAAGAAATTTCAAGAAGCCCTAAAGTTAAGGAAAGAAGTTACATAGAAAAAGTGTATATACACCTTAAGAAGTCACTCATAAGTACATTCACACATTCATTCTATTTAATATATTATATGTGAGTAAGTGATTCTTATATAAGGTATCCAACGAGATCTGAAGCAAATTTCAGAGGCAATATGAAGTAAATAAGGACGAAATTCAAAGGGAGGATGAAGTCTTGTTAGGATGTGTTCTAAGGTATGTTATTTAAAGGCCATCTTACCATTTTCACTATAATGTTTTTTATAGTATGATTTAGATAGAGAAAATTGGATTCTATTGATATGTCAAATCAAGGTACCTATGGTAGAAATTTTCTCTTTTGGGTCGTTGTATTTTCAGAGATATACTATGTGGAAAATAGGGTTTGTGGCTAGTCCTGAAACTAGTCTCAAATAGGTGTTCTGGGTAAAAAAAAATATAGCATATTCATAGAGGATACAAATTAATTAAGACCAAATGAATGGGATATATTACATTCTTTAGTCTACAATGTGCAATTTTTAGTTATATATATCATACATTCCATGCGTGCCAAGCTCTACAAGTTCTCTCTCTAGAATAAGCCATAATTCAACAAGGTATGTCATTTTTACGATAACTAATTTTCTGGGATGTTACAAGCAGGGTAACTTTCAGACATTGTAGAGAATATATTCAATAATATTGGGTACAAGTTTCAGACCTTTATTCATTACAGGTACATATTTATGCTTGTTGAAAGTTAGGGTTTGTGACTAATCCAAAAACTAGTCCCGTGAGACTAAGGTAAAGTTTGATGAAGATGTTATTCTCTTGTTGATGAAGTTGAGGAAGGAATGAAAATATGTGATCACATACACCATGTCTATTATAGAGTTAAAAATATATTTATGTGCATGTTTTTAGGGTTACATGTTGATGATGTTATGGTGCATGCTTGAGGCAAGTCTTTGGTATATTGTTCAGGCATTGGCACATGCTTGAGGCACATCTTAGGTGAATGGTTGAGGCATATACTTGGTATATTATTTTGGTTTTTTGGTAATTTTTTGAGGCACTTAATTGATGATATCTTATGGTACCTAGTGTATGGAATGATTGAGACATATCATGAGTGATATGGTATATGGTTGAGGAACATGATTTGAGGATCATACTGGATATTTGGCACATTGTTTGAGGTACATTTTTGGTATATGTATGAGGTATTCCTTGGAGACATTGATGCATGGATGATGTACTTAGTATTGTGTATGGTTGATGTACTTGGTGTAGTACATGATATAGTATAGGTGTTGATGGTTTATGTAATATGTGTGGTACATGGCTGATACATGGTATGGTACAGGTGTTGATGTACATTATTGATGTGCATGGTTGATGCATGGTTTGGCATAGTTATGGTGCATGGTTGATGCATGGTTTGGTACAGGTGTTGGTGCATGGTTGATGCACTTTTTATGGTACAGGTTGTGGTACATGGTTAATGCTTGGTATGGTATAGGTTGTGGTTTGGTACATGGTTGAGACACATACCCTGTGATGGTATGTTGGTGATATTGGTACATGATTTCTAGAGACATGTGTTGGTGATGTTGGGAATCTAGTTGAGAGGTGCCCTTGGTATATTATCCATGTGAGAGGATTTGGTTGATTATCGGTGATAATGATAGGTTGGATACAAGGAAAGGTTGACAGGTTACAGGTTGATGTGACGGTGGCAATGACAGTGGAAGAGACAGTGGGAGTGGAAGTGACGGTGGAAGCGATTTTGGAAGTGACAGTTGGTCTACACTTATATTTCAGGGTGGTAGAAAGGGGCAAAGAAAGGGGGTTGTAGCCTCCTTCCGGTTGGAGTTGGAGAATTAGGGATTTGGAGCTTCCTTTAGGTTGGAGCATGAGAATCAAGGGGTTGTATCCTCCTTCCGGTTGGATATGGAAAATTAGGGAGTTGGAGCTTCCTTCAGGTTGGATCCTGAAAATTAGGGGGTTGTAGCCTCCTTCTCATTGGATCCAAAGAATTCAGGGAGTTGTATCTTTCTTTAGGTTGGATCCTATAAATAGGGGTTCGTAGCCTCCTTCGAGTTGTAGTTGGAAAATTGAGAAGTTGGTACTACCAATGAATGTATTATTTGATATATAAGAAATCATTTTGTGGTTCTCTCCCATTTGGGTTTCCATGTAAATTATGGTGTACTATGTACTTGATGTGATGTTGTTGATATGATGTTTCTTATCTTTATATGTTCATGATACACTGATAATATATTGATGATATATTGATGATATACTGCTGATTAAGTTTAACTTTATATATTGTAGTTAAAAGTGGTAAAAGTGCTCATACCGATTCACATCCCCCCTCTCAGTATTCCAACATGATAGAGTTGTTGGGATTTTTTCTTAAATAAAACATGAATATTTCCCAAGAGATTAATGGTCACCCTGGAACAGAGAAGAACCAAATCTAGACTGGAGCAGTAGAGAGTCATGGCTTGACACTAGAAAGAAAGAAATCAATACTAGTAAGGGGAGGTTACCAAAGGATTGAATAGCAGAGAAGGGAATACCTTATGCAGAGGAAATCTAGTTAGGAAAGTTTATGATAAACCCATGGAGGATTTGAGCTGAGTGTGAAGAGGGAAAATTTTGTTGTTTCCACTGGAGTGAAGGAGAGTAACCTTCCTAAACCATTTAGTTGGAAGTTATCTGAATCAATCAAGGATTTGGATCTTCCTTCAGTTTGGAGCCTGAGAATCAGGGGGTTGTAGCCTCCTTCTAGATGAAGCCAAAGAATTATAAGAGTTGTAGTTTCTTTAAGGTTGGATCCTGTAAATAGGGGGTCATTGTCAGAATCCAATCCTAACCCTTCTCCATGGGTCATTAGTTAGTAGGATATTTTTTCTATGTAATAAATGTCGGAATTAGTTAATAAGGCCTAATAAATAAAGGATAATAAGTCAATGTAAGAATACCTAATTGAAGCTTCTACTTCTAGAAATATCTTCCTCTATAAGTTTCCTTAGAAGGTAGAATTAGTATAAATAAGAGTAGGAGGCATTGGATATTTTTGTCTTGGAGATTATTAAAATAGATCTCTTCTATGATTGAGGTTTCCCCTCGAAGAGGCAAGTGAACATTGCTATCATTAATAAAGCTGATCTTTCTAGTGTTATTATGGTATTATTCTAGTATTGTTCTGGATATATAATTATTATTCTACCATTTCTTGCTAAATATTTATGTTATGAATATTATATTACATCTGGAATATTGAAAGTGGTATCAAAGCTCTTTCCTAGGAAAGACTTGTGGGGTAAATATTTTTTCAAGGTAGAGACATATTTCAAAATCTTTAAGCTACAAAGATATGTTGTTACACGCATAAACATGTGGTCGGGGAGTAATACACGTAGGAAATACAAGTGGTTCTTAAGCGCACATCTATTGGCCACCCTTGTAACCCATATTGGTACCCCTTCGAGTGGTAGCACATCATAAAACACCTATATGTGGATCGTTCTAGGCATCACAAATCCCTCTGAAGATAAACAGATCAACCACCTAACTGCAATTGTGTCACTCTTGGAGTAGGCTATTTTGGTGAAATGCGCAATAGTTTTGGAAGATAGTTGAGAAATAGACCAAAAATGGAGTGTGCATCGGAAGTCAAGGAAAAGTAGTGCACTAGGAATTAAGGAAGAGCGACACAATGAAGAGGAAAGGAAAGGAAGAAATAAGGAAAACACGAAGAGGAAATGATTGGATCGTGGACCAGCCGCACACAGGAGGTTACAATGTATACAAACCTAATCCACTTAGAGTTACGGTTTTGGTCATGGTGTGATGGGTTTAACCCATGTTTTGTGCTATGAATATGTGTTGTATGAGGAATATAGGGTATCATCAAATTATATCATAGTTTTGATGCGTTTTGAATCGAAGATACTAGTTTTGAGAGATGTGGATCTATGGTTGAGTAAATTTTGGAGATGAGTTTATTTTTGAGTTTTAATTGAGGGTTAGGTCACAGGATGTGGAGCTCAGTGCGACAATGGTAAGCCCCACCATTAACAAAATTTTGATGTAATGCACAGAGCGCAGAGACTTGAATATGAATAATAAATAAGCCAGATCTTTGTGGACATAGCCCGGGGGGGTGAACCACAGTAAAACATGATGTCGCTATGTATGTTTCTTTTATGTTTTGATTTATGAATGAATGAATAAATGAATATGATTAGAGAATGAAATATATGAGGAATATTGAAGTATAATTATGTCTAATATCCCCATGAGAATCATCCTTTCCACGATTGCAGACATCTAGGTCATGCAATCACCCATAAGCCATCTTGGGTGACACTGCATTGTGCACTCTATGCACAATGTTTCCTTCTGGTCTCCAGAAGGGCTAATGGTTTCTAGGGTTTTGTTAGAGAACTAAGGTAGAACCTGGGTCATCCCATACATCCAACAAATGGTTCTATTGTAGGTTGGAACTCAGAAGATCATATTGGAGGGGATTTGATGAAGAGAATGCAATGGTAGAAGGGGATTTTTAGGCCATGGAATACAACTAAGAAGGGGATTGAAAGATGGTTGGAGAAAACAAAACTTGATTTTGTGCATAAAGACAATAGAAGCTCCAGGTATACACTGTGCCAATATTTGCATAGGTATGTGTTTATTCATTTGCATGAGGAATATTTATGTTATTCTACATAGTTACCATAGGAGTGGATATTAAGGTTGAAGGATACTCATCCAACTAATTGGATAAGGCCAGTAGAGTGGACTAATGAGAATATTTCATGGTTGGAAAGAGTCAATAATAAATTCATGCGCGCAGTGGATTTCTGGTTAGAGAGTATTGTTACATAATTTATTACTAAGTTTGCAGTTATTTGGTGCAGGCACAGTTTTGGCGAAAATCATGACATGGAAGGAAGACATGCATGTAGGAAAAGAAGCATGTGTAAGGTAGATGTGCATGCAAGAAAAGAAGCACATGCAAGACAGACGCGCATGCAGGAAAAGAAACACGTGCATGCAAAAGAGGAAATCATGTGAGGAACGCATGCAAGAAGACCTAGCCATGCTAGGCATAGAGTTTTGGAAAGAATATGTAATGGTTGGTAAGCCAAGAACATGTATAAGTAGGTACCTAGGAGGTTTAGTTCAGGGTTGGTCATTGTTACTATGTCGTTTGAAGACATAATGACTATAAATAGGATATGTTTTGTAAGTTGTTGAGTTGGGAAGAGTAAATAGAGTAGATCTTGAGGGTTAGATCACAGGTTGAGGCTGGTGTGATCTAGTCCACCTCATTGTAGATCTCGACCTATTTGATGGAGAATTGCAATGTGCGCAATGTTGTAGTTCTGGAAACACCATAATAAAAGAGTAGAGCATCCAAATATTTGTGGGTGTAGCCTAGGAGGAGTGAACCATGGTATATCATGTGTTATGTGATTGAATATTGTGTATTTTCTTTACTTTCAATGATTAGATGTTAGACAAATGCGTGAATGAATAGTTAGATCTTATATTTTACATGCATAAATAAGAATGATGGGGTATTCAATTAAGCTGAATGTTAAAGTAACAAATGAATATCACAGAGTTTAATCCTAGATCCCCATTGATTCCCAGGTTGTAATAACCTAAGCGTTGCAGCCACCAATAGAACTCTCTTGGGTGAGACTACGTAGTGTACTCGGTGTACTGCGTTGCCTTCTGGTTTACCAGAGGGGCTGATAGTTTTAAAGGGGTTTTGTTGGAAACCATATTAGATATGAACCTGGGTCAGCCCAAGAATGGTAGAAAGAGTGAAGTAACCAAAAAATGGTTATGTTGTTGGCTAGAATAGAATGGGATTGAGTGAATGATATATGTTGAAGAATCGTGACAAGAATGTTAGATATGGTGAGGAAACATTAAAAATAATGAGATTATAAAAGGGAATGTTTAGACCATGGTACCCAATGAAGGTGGAGATCGAGAGTTGTTTGAAAACAAAAGAGATGGAATTTGAGGCGAGAGATAGCAGAAACCTAAAGTTATCACTGGGCAAATATTTCTACAAGTACGTATTTAGCGACTTGCATGAAGTATTTTTTTGTGATTTCCCACATGTGTTGCAGGAGTGGATATTGAGGTTGAAATAAAACCACCCTACAAATTAGATCATACAACTAGAGTGGAATTATGTGGAGATAGCGTAGTTTCAACATGTTGACAATAAATTTACACGCGCAGTAGATTTTTGGTTTGACATCATTGTTGCAGGATTTATCATAGAATTTACAGTAGATATTGTGAAGTATTACATCGTAGGATATTAAGAGTTCCTGAAGGGAACTAGAGGTAGGTATATCAGATCAATGTATACTTCCATCAATATTTTATTGCATAACAAAGGTGTAATGACAATGGAATCAGACAGCTAAAATTCTCAGTGTGCATGGGGGAAGGGGGGAAGCACTGACAAGAGATGGAGAGATGGAGGAAGAGATGGATAAAGAAAAGAAGGAGGAGGCCTTGGATCCAATCATGATGGAGGAATACCAGATTAGGAAGATCATGGAAACAACTGGAAGAATGCACAGTGGAGCACCCTACCAATACAAGATGAACAATAAGAAGATATCCATAGCCACTAGAGAAGGCTTGGAAAGTGATGAAGAAGAGGTAGAGGATCTCTGGGATATGGAGTAGATTGAGGAAATCCTACATGCGACATATGAAAGGAAGACAAGTGGTCCAAGGGTAGGAACCAAAGGCATAACTCCTATCCATATCAGTGTCAGTGTGGAAGCCATAAACCCATGTACGACCAATACACCAAAAATAACACCACCATTTAGACAACAAAATTTTAGTGGAAGAAATGCAATAGGAAGTACCTATACACATGGAGCAACAATTGAGGGAGCCAGTTCAGGAAACATTACTCAAGAATATACACTGCGCAGAGGTAGTAGTCCAACACAATTTGCAATGACAGGACATGATCCCACCATTAGATTGTGAGAATTCAAGGTAGAGGCATTGGAGGACCCTGATAAGCACATGTTCATTTGTGAAAATATTTGGCAAGAAAAGAAGATCACATATGAGGATAAAAAACTTGCACAGTTAGTTATCACACTAAGAGACCATGCACTAGATTGGTACATGAGATTAGCTACAAACAATCCACCAGGAACAACCATAACGATTGTGGATATCAAGAAGTTGTTGATAAATGAATTCCAAAATCTTATCTCAGAGGATCAGTACATGAAAGAGATGATAGATATCCAACAAAAACCAGGGGAATCTGTCTGAGAGATTGACTAGAGATTCAAACGATTGAAGGGAAAGCCGAAGTATGTCATGATAGATATGTAGCATAGACATCTATTTGTGAATTCCTTGCTACAACACCTGAAATAACCTTTGAGACAGTAGAAGTTTCAAACTTAGGTAGAGGCTCTACAAAAAGACTTACAGCTGGAAGAGAACCAATATCAAAAGACAAATCCAGCAATAGAGGAGTTGAAGGAGGATATGAATAATTTAACATTTCAAATGAACTAAAATAGGGGTAAGGAAAAAAGAGAAGATGTTTGGTGTACCACATGTAGGACAAAAGGGCACCACAAAAATGAGTTCCTAACATTCACGAAGTACATGAAAATGCCAAACCCTTTGTCGAAAAGAGGAATATGGTGTGAGATATGTAAGACACAGGGGCATGATCCATATCATTATCCAATGTTGTAGAAATACCAGACAGTTCCTAAGATTTCATATTGCAACTTTTGGAAGTCAGTAGGCCATGATGACAAATATTGAAAGACAATGGAGATGATGAGGGAAAGAACATCAGAAACCTATAGAGTGTAGGTAGAAATGATGGCAAGGAAATATGCAAAACAGTTTAACTAGGTACCATCCCATATAACACTGAGCCACAACAATATAACATTGTGAAACCATAGTACAATACCGTGTAGCCACAGTATAATATCACATAGTATAATCATGTGCCTTGGTACAACGCCTTGCGATGAGATTGATCTAGATACATAGGTGGAGGATGAGGTAGAGGAGGATTTAGAAGAGGCAGAGGATCAGTGGTATGCCATAACTTTCAAAAACCAATACACTATCCAAGAGAATGTCCACTTCCACCTGCGACATGTATGTATTGTCGCGCATCAGATCATGACACAGAAGATTGTCCGACACTATTGGGGAAGATTCAAGAAAAGATGAATCAGAACAATCATAATGTTAAATGGATTTATGTCAAAGCAAGGGATGATGGAAGAAATATCAACATAGTTACGCACGGAGGAGATAAAATAGGAGATGACGTAGTAAGACAAGATCCAACACAACACCAATGGGTGAAGAAGAATGTTGAACCACAAAAGCAGTTTGATGTGCATAACGAAAAGGATCTATTCAAGCAATCAAAACAAGAATTATTTAAGTCATACATTGCATCTACCTCAACTGTGCAACATAATTAGGATGTACCAACGTACAGGATGCCTTCATCGTTGGATCACACTAATGAAGTACAACCCCTAGGACAAGTAAGTACCATAAAGGTTTTTCTGTAATCATGTGTTAAACTACTAAATGATCCATCATCTGTTAAAGTATTACAAAATATGTTATAAATATGTAACATAGACATAGAAGGAAAGATAGAGCAGAAAATATTTAATCACTTGCATACGAGGAGGACAAGTAGAGAGTTCAGACTGAATGCCAACATTGTAGATTTCAACATGGTGGATATTATACTGGATTTGGGCTCTGAAGTAAATGTGTTACATAAGAAGACATGGCAATGTATGGGAGAGCCCACATTAGGATATTCACATGTTCAGCTAAAACTAGCAAATCAACACACGGTTTTGCCAATTGGAAGACTAAAGGATGTGACAGTAGATCTGGATGGAGTGTGCACTAAAGTCGATTTTGAAGTGATAGAAATAGTGGATGGCACAACACCTTATCTAGCATTGCTTGGAATGGATTGGGATTTTGACAACCAGACCATAATCAATTTGAAGACAAGGAAGATGGCATTCAAGTCAGGAGAGTACAGAGTCATTGTACCACTAGACCTGTCAACAGGAGAAAGGTTTGTAGAACCCACTTACTTAGACCTTGAGGAAATCAACCATTTATATAGAACCACCACGTGAGAAGAATATTATGTGAATCCAACTGCATATGGAGTACTTAGTTGTAGAAGAATCACATCATGTGCTTCAAACTTAGATACAAGGTTGGAGAATTGGCAAAAGATATTACATGAAGTATCCACAAGAAGGTGCGCAAGAATAGACCGCGTAGTAATATGGGTAGGTATTGAGATAAGAGAACCTCCCAGTTTTCATGGGGTGACTGACTTAGAAGAATTCCTAACAAGATACGAATATGAAGTGTTAGAATATCAAAGGCTTTTGGTTGTGGAATTATCACTCAAGGAAACACCTGCAAGATGGTGGGGTGCACACAAAGAGACAGTCAATGACTGGTACCAATGTAAGCAATTAATGCATATTATATTTGACGCAGAACATGGAAGAAATGAAATGTAGAGATATGATGGGTAGGGGACACCAGTAGAACACTTGGAGAAGTGTAGAACACTATGGAAAATGACACCACCAGAAGAATGGCCTCATCACTTCATTCACACATTGGAAGGAATTCCAACAAACTGGTATGTAGACCAGGAATTGCACAGAGGCACTACAGAAAGGACAACATTACAGAAGAATTTGATAATCACTTTCTCATTTGAATATGAGAACCCCAACATTGATTCAACACTCAAAAAAATTAGAGGGGTGATATTTATTAAGGAACAAGAGGTTGAACTTATAATAGAGTATCAACAACAGAATAAACAAACAATGGAAGAACTATTGTCATGTTATCATGTGTAGGAAGAAGCACCTGATGAATATGACCCACGCAACATTCAAATTACAAAAATTGAAGGAGAAAGAGAGGTGGAAGGTACATCTTCGGCGTCAGAAGTATTTGTTGCGCCAATCAAGGTGAAGAAAGTAAATATTGGGACAAAGTATAATACCAAAATGGCTAGTATTGATGACTACTAGGATGAACAAACAATAGAAATAATAACAAAGTTGTTGCACAAGTACAATGACCTATTCCCAACAAAATTTACAGAGATGAAAGGCATAGCCAGAGAGATAGGAGAGATGAAGATAACTCTCAAACCTAAGGCTAGATATGTCAGACAACGACCATATATATTGAACCCAATATACAAGCAGAAAGTAAAAGAAAAAATTGACAGAATGTTGAAAGCCAGACTCATAGAACCAATAGAAGTATCAGAATGGATAATCCCTATGGTATTCAAGGAGAAGAAACAAGGAGGAATAAGGATATGTTTTGATCTGAAAAAGTTGAATGATTCTTTCCTACATGACCCTTTTCCCACAACTTTCATAGATTAGGTATTAGAGAATGTAGGAGGCCATGAAGCATACTCATTCACAGATGGATTCTCAGGCTACCATCAGATCAAGATAGCTCCAGAAGACAGGTACAAGACCACTTTTTCCATAGAATGGGGATCCTACCAGTACAAATTCATGCCTTTCAGGCTGAACAATGCACCAACTATATTCTCAAGGGTATTCATAGCTTCTTTCAAAGAATTCATCCATCAGTTTTTAGAAGTATATCTGGATTATTAGACAGTCTACAATCTATTGAAAGATCATGTAGAGGTGTTAAGGCTAATGTTGGAAAGATGTAGGCAGTGTCATATATCATTAAATATCAAGAAGTGCATCTTTTGGAAACATTTTGGAATACTATTGGGGCATATACTCTGTAAACAAGGGCTATTGGTGGATCCTACAAAGGTTTCAATCATTGTTAACTTACCACCACCCAAATCAATATGCCAGTTGAGAGAAACATTGGGACACACAGGCTACTACAATAAATTCATAAAAGGGTATGCACCAATGGAGAAACTGTTGAGGAAGGATAGTAAATTCTAGTGGAATGAGGACTGTTAGCGAGGTTTGGACACTCTAAAATAAAAAATGGTCACAACACCTATACTAGAAAACTATTAGAGTCAGATAAGAACTACAATACTACAGAGAGAGAAGGCCTAGCAATGGTATATGCACTACAAAAATTCAAACACTATCTACTTGGGAAACACTTTAAAATGTTCACAAATCATTCTTCCCTCAAGTACCTAGTCAATAAGCCAATGTTGGGGGGGGAGAATCTGTTGATGGTTATTTTTGTTTCAGGAATTTGACTTTGAAGTGATACTCAAACCAGGGAAGTTGAATGCAGGACTCGATCACCTGTTGAGGATCACCAATGGAAAGGAACCTAAAAATTTAGAGGAAAAATTCCCTGATACACAGTTATTTTCAGTCTAATTAGATAATGAATATTTTTATGAAATCATTGAATACTTCAGTACAAGGAATGCACCACAAGAATTCAATACTGCGTAGAAGAAAAATCTGGTAGTCAGATCTGCAAACTATCAATTGATCGTAGGACACTTATTCAAGATGAGCTCAGACAACATCTTGAGAATATGTGTACTAGAACATGAAAGGCCTAGGATTTTAGCATAGGCTCATGAGGGAATAGCCGAAGGAAATTATGCAAGAAAATATATCATGTAGAAGGTATTGCACGTAGGACTATGGTGGACGAACATTCACAGATATGAAAAGGACTATTTCCAAAGATGTGATGTATGTCAGAGGGTTTGAAAACCTAATAGACATGATGAGATGTCCCTAAGACCACAAGTAAACTTGAAAGTATTTGAAAAATGGGAAACATACTTTATGGGACTAATTAACCCACCAACAAAGAGGTCAGGAGAAAGGTATATCATTACTACAATAGAGTGCTTAATGAGATGGGTATAAGAAACACCAGTAAAATATTGTAGCATAGAGACAACACCACACTTCCTGTTTGAGCAAGTGATCACTAGATTTGGATGCCCAAGGATTTTGATGAGTGACCAAGGCACTCACTTCATCAATAATACTATCAAGGCTATTACTGAGGAGGTTTAATTCTATCATCAAAAGAGTACACCATATCACCCTCAAGCAAATGGAACAATGGAAACATTTAATAAGATCCTAGATAATGCGTTGACAAAATATGCAATGTAAACATGGATGATTGGTATTTGAATATACTAGCAGTATTATGGGCATACAGTTCTACATGAAAAAAGTTGACAAGACATACACCATTCAATTTGGTGTATGGAAAAGAAGTAGTGGTGCCATTATAATTTTTGGTACCTAGTCTACGCGTAGTAGCAATCACCAACATGACAGAATGAGGCACGCTACCAGAAAGGCTAAGTCATATGATGGAGATGGAAGAAGATAGGATTCTATCAGGATTTCACTAGGAAGTATAGAAAGAAAGGGACAAATATTGGCATGAAATACATATTAAAAGGAAGATTTTCAAGGAGGGAGACCTAGTCTTGGTGTATGACAGTAAATTTCTTCAACATCCAGAAAAATTCAGAATGCATTGGTTGGACTCATATGAAGTGAAGACTGTCACAGAGGGGGGAGTTGTACAATTGAAATGTTTAGAAGGTACATAAATCAGAGGAATGATCAATGGGAGTCAAATAAAACTATATAGGGACATTCAACCTCCTAGTACTTAGAAAGTTACCATGTAGTAAGAGGATATGTATATAGTGTATTATAGTAGAAGTAAGGGAGAGAAAATGAGAAAAACAAATAAAAAGAAGAAAAAGAAGGAAATCAGTCTAAAGTAAAAAGGGGATAAAAATAAAAAAAAATTGGCGCACATGGGGAGACTTGATAGAGTAGAACTGGTAGAACAGAATAATGTGTTGCAAGAAAACCGTGGTTCGAAAAAATTGCACACAAAAGAGAAATTAACAGGTAGAAAGGTACAAGATGCAAGAAACACATCAAAAAGTGAAAAAGTGACAATTTTTAGTGCGACATGGCTATAACTTCTTTTCCCCACTATAAAGTCTGAAAAAGGGGGGAAAGCAACCAATTGTATTATTTTCTAAGGAGGAGAATGTGGAATCGAGAAGAAGAGTGACAGAGTGTTAATTTGTGCTGCCATCTGTCGATTTGGAAGCCTATAGTTCATATTTCCTTTCCATGTCTCCACTGAGGGTTGGAGCGTTGAGTAGAACTGGACAAAACACATGGAGTAGAACTCGAGTGCCAAAAACTAGAACAAACTAGATTCCCATAGTGGTGTATGTGGACAAAATCCACACACCGGAGTATGAGCAAACCACATTGCATGTGGAAGAGGAGTATGAACCCACACAGGATTCTAAGAAGCCGGAAGAGGATGTTGAACAGGCAGAATCTGATGCGTCCAGGGGAAAAGGGATGCAACAAGAAGAACCAACCATGAGTTCCATGCAATAGGGCCTAGAGCCGAAACTAGAGCATGAAATAGAGAAAGATGTCATACCATAGGGTGGGCTATCGTCCCCAAAACGGAAGATGAAGGTGTGAGCAAAGAGTAGTGTGAAGGGCGTACAACGCATACAGGCAGAATTGGCTATAGTGATGAAAAAAATTCCCAAGGGAGTGAAGACCGACGATAACATGCTAGGAGGAGTTGATAGCCTTAAATACTCCGAACATGATGTCTCTGATGCCATAAAGTTCCCATATTTGGCTGCACAAAGCTACATGGAGAGAAGGGGAGAAGGCCCATCAGGCATGCCACTTTTAGAGCATGCGCAGTGGATGCTCAGATTGTACAACACTGACATCATGAACTTATTAGACATACCACACTTCCCAGAATGACAAAAAAAGAGTAGTCTTTGGGAGGTCTTTTATAACGTAATAAAAGAAAAGGATAACCTTACTGTAGAAGGCTTAGGGTGGTGAGAAAATGAGTGGAGAGTTGGCGACTATCCCGCTTGATTAGTTAGATAGGCGGGATAGTAACCTAGCCTAGAGGAGAGTGATTGATTCCCAGATAGATAGAGATTATGTCTGTGACGATTTCTTTCCCCCTTACGGGAAAGGGTTATTTTCACGGGTTCCTAAGGGGCTAGGGTCTTTCCCAAGTCTCTGGTTCTACGACGCCCCCCCCCAGAGAAATCATTATATATAAGGCTTTTCAGTAACGACTCGTAGAATGTCGGGCACAGTAAACACATAAACAAATGTGTCAAACAACTCTTAGAGAGGGTGAAAAGAGGCATATTGTGGATGGATAGGCCAGTTCCTATCAACATCGACCTCATCGCAACGATTACAAGGATACCCACAGATGGGGAGAAGCCAGAACAATACCTAGAAGACAAAACTAAGGCAAAATCCATCTCATATGAGATCAAAGCAAAGTATGGCATAGAGAGGGGAAACATAGGTATCAAGATAAGAGACATCAATGATCCTCTGACACAATTTGTAAAAATATTTCATGGTTGCAAATTAATGTGCAAGTGCTGAAAAGAAGAAGTGCCCACAGGAGTAGTAGCAGTTGTGGCACAGTGCATAAAGGGGAGTTTGATGAGCTGGGCCCCTTATCTATTGAATGTGTTCCTTGAATACTTAAAGGATGCACAAGATTGGGGCTCTAAGTTCCACTATTCATGGTTACTCATCCTCATTTCACTTATGGGGTGGTAGGAACCCACATACAGCCTGTTCCTGCCAAGGATAGGAAAATGTGGTGCAGCACGCTACACATACCTTCGCAGTACATCTGATCCAAAAAATAAGAAACTTAATAGTGACATGGTCTCGATATAATTGAGATAGATCCAAAATATAGTGATGGAGACATGAAGGATTCCCATGGAAACTGTCCATAAGTCTGGGAAGATAGCGAACTTACAGGCATCGTGCCACAGTATGTGGCTACAAGCAAAGAGGGATCCAGCTAAGGAGTGGATGCAATTGAAGTATTGAATAACAATGTAGTACATCTAGATGGAGGTACAGGAATGGATAGAGGAGTGGAGAGTGCCAAAAATCCCAAAGATGGTGACAAGAGCACAAACGAGGATGTAGGACGGAACATACCCTGTGCAGCAGGTAGGCACAAACGAAGCAAGCACCAAAACAAATATGGCACGGGTCCAAGAAGGGAGCATCACTCCCATAAAAAAGAAAACCAGAATGAAGAATCCATCCCAATGTGGTTCTACATAGGGATCATCGCACATAGAGCAGAAAACAAGAGAAACATCAGAACAAGTGTGCTCGGAGGAAAAGCAAACAGAGACACAAGAATTCTCAATAGAAGAAGGAGAAGGATAGGATACTGACACGGATACACATATGCCAAAAGCATATGAACCATAAGAGGCCCAAAGGAAGAGAACATAGGAGAAACCAAGTGGTTCCAAAAAGAATGCTAGGGCCCACAGGAAGCCCATGGAAACATCATTGATGGCATACTACATCGATTTTATAGCCATGGAAATAGAGGATCGACTATTAGACGCATGGGAGAATGTCAAAAATCACAGAGATTCATCTTTGGAGGACATCCAAGAGGTGAAAACTACACTGGAGCAATTAAAGTTCAAAACAAAGAAGTAACAACAAAAGATAGCAGCACCAGGGAAAGAAGGGGTATTGGTGGGTGAGACAGTGTAAATCATGGTGCATGGGAGTGTAAAATTCAGGATTACTCCCGACATGTTGTTCATGGATGAGGATACAATGTAGAGGCCACTGAGAGAGATTGAGATGTTGGACTTGGCATTTCCCAAGATTCCAACCAAATAACTTTATAAATTACAAGTGAGCATCACACAGGAAATTCATTCCAAAGCAAGATCTGACGCGACAAACTTACAGTTGGCGCAGGAATAAACACCTCACTAAAGGAGGCACTTAGACAAGAAGGGAAAGAGAAGAATATGGGGCAACAGAAGGTGGTTGAGATGGAAAACCAGATCCACATTGTGTTCCAAGCCATATCGGATAGCAAAGGAATACAATGCGTGTTAGTGTAGGAGACAATGCAAAATATAGCATAGACGATGCAAAACTACAAGGACCGGATCAAAGATATGGAGGAGCGTGCAATGCCCGCAACTCCTCCAGAAATTAGAGCACAAAGGGAGAAGGAAGAAATAGCTTCTGCAGACATCATTGCGTAGAATAAACAAAGGATGACAGAACTGTTGGAGAAGAGCGCCCAACTATGGACATAGATTCTAGAGGATGGAATCTTACAAGAGATGCAAGGGAATGAGGACAAACTACACACAGCCATGGAAGATGCCAAACAACAATAAAGAGTGATGTCACTACCAGAAAATATCAAAACTGTCGCAGAGATGAAAACCTTACAAGCAGAGGAAAAGGTAGTACAAGTGCAAAAGATGACGTGCTAGGCTCAATTGGAGCCCCTGCAAGAAAAGGCAGAATAGTTGGTCGTCGAGATCAACGCAGAAAAATTGAGTGTAGAGCGTATTTCAGTGGAAGGAGGAGATTTGATACAAAAACCAGTCACCGTGCAGCTCATGGAATATATGGCCGAAAGGAGCATCCAGGCTCAAGCGCAGTGCCAAAGAATCATTGAAATGTATGATGCGCTAGCACAAGCAATGATAGAAACTGGAGTTAGGAAGTGAATCAAGATGAGTCACGATGTCAATGTTGGGGCCTTGTTGGGCACAAGCCCATTTTTTGGAAAAAGCACGACCTGGAAGGAAAATGTGCATGCAGGAAAAGTAGCACGTGTAAGGCAGACGCGCATGTAGTAAAGGAAGCACATGCAAGACAGACGTGCATGTAGGAAAAGTAGCACGTGAAAGACAGACGCACATGCAGAAGAGGAAAGCATGCGAGGCACGCATGCAAGAAGACCTACCCATTCTAGGTTTAGGGCTTTGGTAAGAAGATGTAATGGTTGGTAAGCCAAGAACATGTATAAGTAGGTATGTAGGAGGTCTAGGTCGGGGTTGGTCATTGTTACTATGTCATTCGAATACATAATGACTGTAAATCCGATATGTTTTTTAAGTTTTTGAGATAGGAAGAGGAAATAGGGTAGATCTTGAGGGTTAGATTGCAGGTTGAGGATCCTAGTGTGATATAGTCTTCCCTATTGTATATCTTGACCTGTTTGATGGAGAATTGTAACGTGCACGACGTTGTAATTATGGAAACACCATAATAAAATAGTAGATCATACAAATATTTGTGGATGTAGCCCAGGAGGGGTGAACCATGGTAGATCCTATGTTATGTGATTGAATATTGTGTATTCCCTTTACTGTCAATGATCAGATGTTAGAAAAATGCGTGAATGACTAGTTAGATCTTTTATTTTACATGCACGAAGAAGAATGACAAGGTATTCAATATAAGATTAATGTTAAAGTAACAAATGAATATCACAGATTTTAATCCCAAATCCCCACTCATTTCCAGGCTACAAGCACCTGAGCGTTGCATCCACCAATAGAACTATCTCGGCTGAGACTACGCAGTGCACTCTGTTTACTGTGTTGCCTTATGTTTTACCAGAGGGGTCAATAGTTTTAAAGGGTTTTTGTTGGAAACCATAGTAGATATGAACCTGGGTCAGCCTAAGAATGGTAGCAAGAGTGAAGTAACCAACAACAGTTATAGATCAGGAGTTGTTGAAGAGACCAAGAGGAAGGTACATTCGATCACTTTACACATCGATCAATATTTTATTGCATGATAAAGGAGTGATGAAAAAAGATTTAGATAGATAAATCACTTGGTGCGCATGGGGGAACTCGAGGAAGCACTAAGGAAGATATGGGATATGGAAAGGAATATAGAGAGAGGAAATAAGAAGGAAGCAATGGACCCCATTATGATGGATGAGGGATAGACCAAGGAGATAATGGAAAGATCAAGAGTTATGTGCAGCAGAAGACCCTACCAGTATAAGATCAATAGAAAAAATGGGGCAGTAGCCGAGCAGGAGGGATTGAATAGTGATGAGGAGGAGGTAGAGGATCTCTGTGTGACAGGGAAAATTGAGTAAATGTTGCATGCTACATATGAGAGGAAAAATAGAGGTCAAGGATCTAGCGCAAAAGAAGGCTCTCCATTTCCAGATCTGAATTAATGTGGAACTCACAACCCCATGTGCGACTAAGACATCTGAAGAAGAAGAACCATTTAAAAAAAAAGTGATTAGTGGTAGAAGGATATTAGTAGGATGAGGGTCCAGAATAAGTTCAAGAAGAAGTATAAGTTCATCTATTAGTATTCAAGCATCTACATCATGCAGAGGTGATAGTACAACAAACTTTACAATGGCAGGAGTAGATCCAACTATTCGATTACCAGAGTTCTGTGGATACGGGTCAGAGGACCCAGAGAAGAACTTGTTTATTTGTGAGAATATTTGGGCTGCTAAGCAAATTACAAATGAAGATACAAAAGTGCCACAGTTGGTAATCACATTCAAAGACCGCACACTGGACTGGTATATGGGCCTTGCAATAAAGAGTACACAAGGATCACCTACAATTGTTGGAGATGTGAAGAAGTTATTGATCAATGAATTTCAATGACCAAGTTTAGAGGATTAGTTCATGAATGAGATGAAAGAGATTAAAAAAAAAATCTAGGTGAGTTAGTTTCAGAGTTTGATTAGAAATTCAAGAGACTAAAAGGTAAGTTGAAGTACCCTATAATAGATATGAAACATAGACATGTATTTGTTAATTCATTATTGGCACATATGAAATACCCATTGAGGTAGCAGAAGTTCCAAGCTCAATATGAGGCCTTGCAAGTAGCCTTGCAATTGGAGGAAAACCAGTATAATCATACATATCCAACTATGGAAGATCTGAGAGAAAATATAAAGAACCTGACATTTCAATTGAATCAAAACAAAGGTAAGGAGAAGAGGGAAGATGTTTGGTGCACATTATGAAGAACAAAATGACATCATAAGATTGAAGCCCCACATTTTCGCAGTACTTGGGGAGAAGTAATGACAAATCATTTAATGATAGGAGGACCATGGTGTGAAATATGTAGAACACATGGACATGATCCTTATCATTGTCCCATGATGCAAAAGTATCAAACAATACCCAAGAGTACATTTTGTAATTTCTACAATTCGGTAGGAAATGAAGGAAAGGATTGTAGAACCTTCGAAATAATGAAGGAAAAGACTTCAGGAACTTATAGGGTACAGGATAAAATAATGTCAGGAAAACCTACACCGCAGCAGTATAATAATGTGCAACATTTTATAGTGCAACCACAATATAATAACACACAATAGTTTACAGTTCCACCCCAGTATAATAACATGTAGCAGTTTGCAACACCACCAGAGCATAATAATGTGTAATCATAGTACAATCAGGCACCATCGTATAATACACCACGTGGATAAAATAGAAAAAACTCTTGAGGAAGTATTTAATACTATCCCATGCAGCGCACAAGTAGAGGAGTTAAGAACAGAGGAGAAGATCCAAAAGATATGTTAGGCCATGGAAAGTTACAAACAGGAAATCACAAAACTAGAAGATAAAGTGATCCATAACACTCCACTAGAGATAAAAGCACAAAGGGAACAATAGGCTATAGAATACACAAAAAAATTGAAGGGGATATTAACATAATGGCAGAACTGTACTATAGTACAACACAGATGTGGACAGAATTGTAAGAAGATGAAAAGTTTCAAGAATTAGACCAAAAGGAGGGAAACATAAACATTGCAGTCTAGGACTTGAAGAACCGACAAAAACATATGGCTATATTAGACAGGATGAAGAGTTCACAGGACATGAAGAACCTGAAAGCAGAGTTAAAGTCAATCCAGATGCAAAAGAAGTTAAGGTAAGCTCAGTTGGAGACATTGCAGGAAATGGTAGAAATGATGATTACAGAGTTTGAAACAAAAAAGAGAAGGATAGAACAATTACACTTAGAGAGTGTAGAAATACTGAAGGAGCACATTACAATGCATTTGGTATAAAATATTTCAAAAATGAGTGCATAGGAAAAATGATGTAGACCCCCTTCCCTCCTGGGGCTGCGTGACCTCCCAGTCTCTGGATATTTTCTTCTTCTGAGTCGTATCGACTCTTCGAGCTCCTAATCGAACCCAAAACAAATCTACACAGGTCCCTTTTTCCTCTTTAGGAATAGATCCTATGAATACCCGCACCCTCTATCTACGCACTTTGGCACTCTTCAATTTTCGAGTGCTAGCTCCTTTACACTAGCCTCTTCCTTCAATATGTCCCTGGGATATAACCTTACAGAACTATGCAATTGCAGGCATGGGAAAGAGTGGTTTAGACCAACCCACTTTTTTCCCCACAATTCACCTCCAGCTGCCACGTATCCCTTCATCAAAACAATGGTTGAAATTGTGGCCCACTCAAGAAATATTATCTTCCTAGCTTGTCTTGGCCCCACAATTCTTCCCCACTATCGATCTTCAACCTCTCGGCGCTACTTCTCATTCAACGATTGTTATCAAATATTTACCTATATCTGGCCAATTGTCCAATCATCAAACTCTTCTCTCTTCATGCATGATCTCATACCTTCATGATCTGTCACCATGTAACTCCCCTCTAAATCAACGACTGTCGTTGATTATGGATTTCCGGCCTTCGGGCGTTTTGACTCTCAAACTTTCACTTCCTCCATATGGAAATCTTACGGAGTGGAAGATATGTTGCCCCCTATCTCCCTAAACCTATGACTAGGATTCCCTCCATGAATTTGGCCTTCAGGGATCTCAATTCTCAAATTCTTTCTTCTGCTCATTAGGTATCTCCTGAAGTGAAAGATATGTTGATGTGTGTTTCCCCAATCAACAGATGTGCTCCCGCTTCGATACTTTGGCCTCCTCAATCAGATCAATGGTCCTTCCTCTCCATCCTCGATCAAAAATCATGATCTTCTCTGGGTCTTAGGACCTGTCCTTCCTCCCCTTTCCTCCGAAGTCCTAGATCTGGCGTTGTGTGTCCTCCTTCACATCGACAACTCTTGTCATTTCTGGGATTTCATCTTTCGATGTTCTCAAATCTCAACTACCACAAATATCCGAAGTGAAATCTTCCAGAGTGTTAGATCTTCTAACACTTTCCCTCTCTCGATCTAATGATTGTTCAATGGTTGTCTAACAAAGTGAATCTCCATCCTCCACGTGTCCCTTCATAGATCAATCATCCAGGTGCTCCTTGTGGGATCAACAACCCTTAACCACTTCATCCTTCGGCGCTTCGAAACTTTTTGAAACTTCTTTCCATAAAAACCTCGGAGTGGAATCCTCTGAAGTCCACAATTTGCTGACACCTGTCCTCTTCCAGATCGACGGCTATCATTCGCTTCGGCTGTTTGGACTTTGACAATGTCAAACCTTTCTCCTTTGCATTCTCCTAGAGTAACTTCACCCGAAATTCATGATCTCTCGCCACATGCCCTCCTAGATCTAATGGTCCAGTGTTTCTTCATGTCTTTGGGCTTCGACGATATTAGTTCTTAACTGAAACCTCACTACAACTTACCCGGAGCTCGCGATCTATTGACAAGTGTCCCTTTTCAGATCAATGGCTCTCGGCCCTTCCGCTCTTTTGGCTTCGAGTGTTTCAACCTTCTGTGCGCTCGTTTCGCCTAGAGCGCCTTCACCCGAACTTGATGGATTTCTACCATGCATCCTCCCAAATGATGGACGGTCCCAAATGACTATGGGACTTTGGGACTTTTGCAATTCCACCCTCCTCCATGTACACAAAGCATTAAATATCATGCACCTTCTCGTGATTATATGGTGACTGATCCTCTACGCTCAGATCCAATGCTTGAGATCTTTTTCCTCCTCTACGCTTCCTTATGTCACTGGATGTTGATGTAACAGTCCAAGATTCTTTCCCACAACTAATCTAATGGTTGTTGTCACTCCTCCTCCTGATCTTCCACATATTTCCGACTTAGAATATTTTTAAAGTGTTCAAATTTTTTTTTGGCCTTTGAACTTTCTCCCATGAACCCGACCTCTAGGTCTCACCTGCACGTTTGAAAATGTTATCTCTCCTAATATTTTGGACTTGGCATAAGTCTGTCTCTTATGCTCTCTTTTTGTTATCTATTCTGAGCTTTAGGAATTAGAATAAGACCATCACCCATGCACTCCTTGCGTTATTCCTTATGAGCTTGATCTCCTCGAAGATTTTGATCTCCCATGTACTCCTTCCATTTATGGGATTTCATCAAACTTAGATCCAAAGGATTTCTTGAAAAGAAATACTTCTCACCCTCATGGTGTTCCCCTTTCTCGATACCCACCTTGCAGAGTTGCTTCTACAGAGTATTCAGTAACTTTGTTCTTCCTGAACTCAACACGGAGTTCTTCCTGTGCACACTTGCACTTGCTCAATGTCCACTTGGCAGAGCTCTACAGAGTTATCAGTAACTCTTCTTCTCTCTGAACTCTATAGAGAGTTCTTCCTATCCACTCCTTACACTTCTACTAATGAAGGTTCAATGGTATCCCTCCTGAGCTTTCCTTGAGGTTAAATCACCTCTGTCAACACACTCCTTGCGAACTGTGTGCACTCCTTACACTCAGAAACTCTAAGATGAGAAACAATTTAAACTCATATGATACTTCACCAGTTCATACATTCAAACATCAATGACATATAAAATCATAAAAATGAATACAAATACATAAACACACCATATGCAGGAAAAACTACTTTTCTATTATCTCTGTATGTCTATACATATGTTTACAAAAACTGGATTTCAACAGAGTCCCAGTTCTCTCAAGTTCTTTCTCAGAACTATTCTACCTCCTAATTCTCCTAAGACTCTCTACCTAAGATCTCTCTCTCAAGTCTCCTAATTACAAAAAGAGGGCTCTACGAGCTTATCCTCTTCACTACCTTAGTGTTATCACTATCTCAATTATGACACCATACTCCTATGGCTCATTTCATAAATGAACATCCAGACCTGACTACGTTCTGGACTTGCTACAGGAAACCATTTAAGGAAACCCTATCCACTACCTGTACAAATTTATGGCCTGGTTCTTACAGCCTTACAACACGAAAATCTGTATTGAATTATATTTCAAATTTTTAAAATGGGAGGGTCAATGCCTCTCCCTTTCTCCATTGTGCATCTATGTATTGGCATTCTAGCACATTTGATGAGGTGGAGTGATGCTCCTGCATCAAAAAAGTACAAGTAAAAGAGTGGACAGGTAGATTTCAGGCACTGAAGAAGTCAATGTAGGACCTGAGTGGCTCGAGACAAGCCACATGTAAGTGTTGGGGTCTTGTTGGAGTAGGCTATTTTGGGAAAATGGGCAACAAGTTTGGAAGATATTTGAGAAAGGGACCACAAATGGAGCATGTGCTAGAAGTCAAGGAAAAGTGGTGCGTCGGGCATCAGTGAAGAATAAGACAAGGAAGAGAACAGGAAAAGGAAGAAAGAAGGAAAACGTGACAAGGAAACGGTTGGATCATGAACCAGCCATGTGTAGGAGGTTACAATGTGGAAAAACCTAATCCACTTAGGGTTATGGTTTTGTTCATGGTGTAATTGGTTTAACCTACTTTTTGTACTAGGATTATGTGTTGTATGAGGAATATAGGGTATAATCATATCATATCATAGTTTTGATGAGTTTTGAGTCACAGATACTAGTTTTGAGAGTTGTGGAGCTATGATTGAGTTAGTTTTGGAGATGAATCTATTTTTGAGTTGTAACTGAGGGTTAGGTCGCAATTTGTGGAGCTTGGTGCGACATTGGCGAACCTCGCCATTACCAAATTTTTGATGTAATGTGCACAACACAAAGACTTGAAGATGAATAATAAAGAAGCCAAATCTTTGTGGACGTATCTTGGGGGGTGAACCACGGTAAAACATGGTGTCTTTGTGTATGTTTATTTTATGTTTTTATTTATTAATGTATGAATGAATTAATAAATTGGCTAGAGTTAGAATGAATTGCACACTATTTATTTTACTGTATAATGTATGTTAATGGATGAATATGATTAGAGAATGGTATATTAGAGGAATATTGAAGTATAAGTATGTCTTACCTCCCCATGAACATCATCCAATCCATGATTGCATACATATGGGTCATGTAATAACCCATAACCCATCTTGGATGAGACTCCATTGTGCACTATGTGCATAGTGTTGCCTTCTGGTCTCCAAAAGGGTCGATGGTTTCTAGGGTTTTTTTGGAGAACTAAGGTATACCTCGGGTCAGCCCATACGCCCAACAGTCACTGAGAACAACACTCGGGAAGAGACTCTCTAGTACCTAGGTAGTCAGGTAGTACGACTAAGGGTATGGTCTAGCCTCCTTGGTTGGTGCCCTGAGATATTGGGTCGAGTACTATTGTTGGACTCCACATATATATAAGAGAGATATAGCATAGTGAAAACCCTTGAATGTAGACACCCTGCAAACCCTAACCCTTTGGATTGTAACAAATGATCTATTGCATTGTAAATTGGCCCCTATCAAATTTTTTTCACTACAAAAACACTCCCTTCCAACATTTTTTATTGTTGAGAATTTGGGAATTCTGCCGCTACAAAAGTATTAAGGGTGGAGTATAACTCCGCAGGAGTAAAAAAACAAAATTGGGGGCTTGTTAGCACCCTTATTTGTAACCTGCTTCATTTCATTCCTCTCTTAATTATGATCGTAGTGGTACCCTTCACTTTTAAGCCCTTTTGTTTTCTCTGTGGTCCCACCGATTTCCAAGACACCCTTATTTTACACATATCCCATTGGACTCCTCTCTTTGTCCTGATCACCCTCGTACATCTCAATTTCTGTGGCCCCAATTTTGTCCTCACACATCATCTACTACCTAAGATGTTACCATGCCAACCACCCAAGCTCAAACATAAGAAGAATGCGAGACTAGGTTTTCCATCTTAGAAATGCAATTGGAATATATCCCCACTACCATACAAGCAGAAGTCAAAGACTCCCTCCATGCATAATTCCAAGCAATCATCCATGAAGCCATGTAGCCATTCAAAAAAGGTAAGAAGGTAGAGTCCAATGAAGAGGACCCTCAACATTCCCATTATGAGAATACACATTCCTCCCACTCCCCTTAGGGTTCTCCACACTCTTGGAATAAGGTGCCCAAAGTTTACATGCATAAAATTGATGGATCCAACCTAGAAGAGTTGGTCTCTCAAATGGAAAAATACTTCTCTCTCCATAATATTTGGGATGATGAGACCAAACTCCATGTAGGGATTTTGTACCTGGATCAAGAATGATGGTAGTAGTGGCAGTGGAATAAGAAATTTTATCCATGAATGCCCACTTGGAACATGTTCACTAAAACAATTTGTGCCTATTTTTATAGGGAATCCCATTTTTTGGGTAGACTCACCAAGATGCACCAAACTGGATCAGTCACATATTTCATCACGAAATTTGAACAGTTGACTATTAGGATTGAGGGATTATCTAATGCATTTTATCTTGAATTTTTTATCAGTGTCTTAAAAGAAGGCATTTGGGCTCATGTGAACATGCATCATCCTACTACCTAGTTACAGGCATGTCAATTAGAAATGGAAGTTGATACCATCCTTCAATCCCCACCCATGAAGGCTCTAGTTCTCACTTGTCCTCACCTTAGGGCTCACCCAACCTCAAAACAAACATTGAAGGTACAAAAGGTATCTCAAACATAAATGGAAAAAAGTCGCAAGCAAGGACTTTGCTAATAATGTGATGAAAAGTATTCACCAAGGCATAAATGTAGAGAAAAAAGATTCTTCCAGATTGATGCATCCACTTCGTCTCCTTATGAATACATTCCATCAGATGGGGCTTTTGACTCAAAAGAGGCTCCACCAAGTGATCACATCGAAGCTCCAGTTGTAACCCCTGTGGAAATAAAGGAACTTGTCATATCTCTTCATTCACTCTCAGGTATTTCGTCCCCACAGAAATTGAATATCAAAGGATACATCAAGCATCAGTCAGTGATGGTGTTTATTGATAGTGGTAGCACCCATAATTTTATTCATTGTAGGATGGTTGATGAGATCCATTGATTTGTCTTCCTTGATTTTAATTTTCAAATCCTCATTGCTAATAGTGGTACTATGAAGTGTGGGGGATGTTGTGATAATCTCAAACTCCAAATGGGTGATTATACTCTTAAAACCCACATGTTCTATATTTCCATTAGTGGTTGTGATATTGTATTAGGAGTGGAATGGATTCGCACTCTAGGGAAAATCAAAATAGATTATCAAGAATTATATATGAGCTTCACCCAAGGCACTCACCCCTATACCCTCTAAGGTCTCCAAGTGGGCTCTCCTAAAATCATGAACTCTCATAGGATGGAAACACTAGTTAAGAAAGGTCACCATGGTGTGATTTCTCAATTTAATGCCATCCATGTCACTGAACATTCCTCTCAAGTAGTTCCTCCTAGCCTACAACTCATCTTGGACAAGTACCCCAAGGTATTTGAGGTTCGCACAACCTTACCTCCCTCTAGGGGTGAGAATGATCATAGTGTAATGGCTCTACATTAATTTAAGCAACCATTAATTTTCAACGCTATTGTAAAATTTAAAAAATTACTTAATCTAGCAAATTCAATCTAATATTTCACTAAATAAAATTTACTAACAATTTAATTCAATTTAATTCAAAAGATTCATAACTCTAACCTGAACCTGATGTTGTCGCTTGCTTCCTTAGCTTGAACCTGATGCTGCTCCTTAGGACACCCCAAAACCAACCTCCTTGCCGACTAGTAGCGCCTAGCCCTAGGACATCAATGGATGTCCTAGCCCTCCGAGCCCAAAACCTATGCAACCCCTCGGTGCACTGTAAATTCCACTTCCACTGTAGATTTCACTCTCCTCAATCCTCCAAGCTCTCCCCCCTCTCGTAGAATGAATCCCCATAATCCTTCTCCACTACCTTTATTCCTCCTTCACCGCCCCTCCTACATTAACTCCCCCCACCAAATACCTTATCCCTTTCTTAAATTCCTTATCCATTCATTTATTACTTATCCTTACGTATTGGTTACGTTATCCCTTGTGGGATACGTAACCCCATTTAAACATTAAATTTTATTATCCACCCCTTATTAATACTTTATT
>JZKD02S0294121.1:217739-244434 GCA_000966675.3 Picea glauca | reverse complement strand
GGATACGTAACCCCATTTAAACATTAAATTTTATTATCCACCCCTTATTAATACTTTATTAATTAGTTAATTAATTAATAATCAAATTAATCATTAACCATATTGATTTAAGAGTAAATTATAGTTAAATTAAGCATAGTCAAGAATAACTAATTAATAACCAATAATTAGTTAAGTTTATTTAATAAATAATTATAGTTTAGCTAATTTTTAGGATTATTTATTAAATTAATCATCTTAATAATTAAGGGTCGTTACACATAGAATACCTCTCCTTCTAGACAACCAACCCCCTAATGTGTGTCCCTCTAGATATCAATTTTCTCATAAAAATGAAATAAAAAATATGGTACAGGAATTATTGGAGGCGGGGGTAATTATCCCTAGTACCATCCCATATTTTTCACTAGTGGTGTTGGTCTTAAAGAAAGAAGGTAATTTGTGCATGTGCCCTACTTTTCATGCATTGAATAAAATGACCATTAAAGATAATTTTCCCATTCATGTCATTGATTATCTATTGGATGAATTCCAAGGTACTTGTGTATTCACCAAATTAGACCTCTGCTCCGACTATCACTAGATCCAGATGAAGGAGGGAGATATTTTGAACACTGCTTTCAGAACTCATGAAGGACATTATGAATTCTTGGTCATTCCTTTTGGCCTTTGCAATTCCCCATCCACCTTCCAAAGTCTCATGAATAAATTATTGAAACCTTACCTTCGAAAGTTTGTCTTGGTTTTCTTTGATGAAATCCTCGTTTACAGCCGCACTTGGGATAGCCACCTTCTTCATGTGGATAAAATCTTTCACTTTCTACAGGAAAACCAATTGTTTGTCAAAAATACCAAATGTTCATTTGGAGCCAGTGGATTTGAATTCTTGGGACACATTCTTAGTCGAGAAGGGGTAAAGTGGACCCAAAAAATATACAAGCTATGCAAGAGTGGCCGCGAACCAAGACCTTAAAGAGCCTAAGGTGTTTTCTTGGTATCACGGGATATTACAGGAAATTTTTCCACCATTATGGAAAAATTACTAAGCCATTGACAGACATTCTTAAGAAGAATGCATTTCATTGGACAACTATTGTTCAGCAAGCCTTCACAGAGTTCAATAGGGCCATGTGCACTACTCCTGTCCTAGCAGTGCCTAACTTCAAAAAAACCTGTGTGGTGGAATCAGATGCTTTTAGCACTGGTATATGCATAGTGCTCACTGTAATACCCATAGGCCGAACCCCAACTATAAATGTAAATGAAAATGTACTTAAGTTGGTGAGTTGTTTGATATCATTTTACATGCACCTTCCATGGTATAGTGTGCACATGTACTGCGCACTAAAATGATGAAGTGTGCACATTCCAATATATCGTGTGTATCAAACTTAAGTGTGTGTGATTTTGAGGCTAGGAATCTTGTGTGTATATGTTGTGATTTATTGGATGGTTCTTGATTTATCAGTGTGTATGAGTGGGCCAAAGTTGTTCTCAACATGACAAGTGTCAAGTTGGGAACATGCATACATATAGTTTGGGCTTAGTTCATTTTCGGGGGGGTGATCATTCAAAGACTCATTCAATTTTCCATTGTACCATTCAGTTATTATCATTGTACGTGTATCTGTACCTACTTATCTTGGGAGTTGGACTGAAGAAGTGGGTTGTCAGGCCTGTGGGATACTGAAGAGGCAGGTTGTTAGACCAGTGAGAAATTCTCTCTGGGTGAGAGAATTATTGGGAATTGATTTCCCAAAGGTGTCAAACTAAAACTACAAGGCTCTGAGACTTCATGTCTTGCCTGTTGCTGAAGCCCCGAAAAGGAAGTGGGGCAGGCGAAGAACTGTTGAGCAGAGAAGGGGCACACTTCCTAGGGTGGGACAGGCATGTGGGGAATGAGGGACTGTAGGATGTTAGTTTGAGTTGGCACCTATGATGGAGTCTTTCTTGTTGTCTGAGATACATCAGCCTGGTTAGGAATCCCTTTACCTAGGTGGAGTTTAGTCCTATCTTGGGGGTGACCCAGTGCTAAGATTGATGAGCAGTGTGGTCTAAGGTTGGGAGGTTTGTGGAAGGTCTGCATGCAATTGATGATATTTTTACCAATATAAGTGTCAATTGTGTGTTAAATTACATGTTTCATTATTATTTATGTGTTTCTATGGGTTTTCCTATGTATCCTACATGTGTATTTTTATTATTATTCTATATGATTTTGTGCATTTTCATAATGTTTTTGTCTATTTAAAGTTATATATATAAATTTCCAAAATAATTTATGTTTGTATATGTTTTAATTTTGTATACAGTTCAAATTTTCTTTTATGTGGCATAGCCTAGTTAGATGATGGGGATGTTACAATATGGTATCAGACCTCTCGTTTTTAACACTGAGCCTAGATGGGTAGAGAAATTTTCATTGAAGTGAAATTCCATGGAGAATTGATTTCGATGTGACCAAATTTTAAGTTACAGAGCGTCCATGGTAAAAATTAGAAGCAATTGCGTGGAATTGGGAAAAGACCCCATTTTTGTTGTTAAATTCATGGGAAAATTGAGAGATTTGGCCAAGTAATGAGATATTCTTAATTTAATATCTGTTATAGCAAATTTAGACCCGAGATTGGTCGAATTTGAAGTTACAGGGAAGCCTGAAAAATGGAGCAAGATTAGTTGATTAAAATTCTCAATTCGTGAATTGAGTTTGAGAAAAATTTGTTCCATGAATGTCAACCAAAAATGATTTGTCGTTGTAGAGGTTGAATTGGTGTTATTGGGGTGAAATTGAACAAATTTCATAGTTGCGGAATGTCTATGTTGAAAATTGGGAAAAATTTTGGCAAACGCCCCAATTTCTGCAGCGGAATTCATGAGAAATTGATGCGCATAAAAATGAATGTGTGCAGGTGTACGCACTAAAAATGCATGATGCGCAGTGAAAAGATTTTGATGTGTGGAAAATATTGATGCACAGGTGTGTGCACTTAAATTTGGATTTGTGCGGTGCAAAGTGGTAATGTGCGGAAAATATTGGCCCATAGGTGTGCGCACTTAAATTTGGCGTTGTGCGGTGCAGAGTGGTAATGCACGGAAAATATTGGTGCATGGGTGTGCGCATTTAAATTTGACATTGCACAGTGCAGAGTGGAAATGTGTGGAAAATATTGGTGCTTAGGTGAGCATACTTAAATTTTTCATTGTGTGGTACAAAGTGGTAATGCGCGGAAAATATTGGCACGTGGGTGTGCGCACTTAAATTTGGCATTGCGTTGTGCAGAGTGGTAATGCACGGAAAATATTGGTGCACAGGTCTGCGCACTAAATTTAGAATTGTGTGGTGCAGATTGAGTGGTGCATGAGTAATACTAGAATGTGCGGTGTGTGCACACATAATAATGGAGTGCATGGTGTGCGTGGTATTGAAAGAGTGTAGAGGAATTTTGTCGGTGCACATGCAATGTGGGTATATGTTGTCACACGACAATTTAATTAATGGTGCGCGTGGAGTACTGGTGCGTGGTGGGGGCGTACTAAAATTTGGCATGATGCAGCAAGTAGAGTACAATTCTCGTGGAATATTAGTGCATGACACAAAAATTGCACGCAACAGGTATTAGTGCATGAACCAAAATTGTGCGCACTAGATATTGGTGTGCGACACAAAAGTAGTGTGCACTAGTTATTGGTGTGACAGAGAAGTGATCCACATGGATTATAGGTGCTTGTAGAATGTTCTACCTTATGGTGTTTTTGTGCATGCTAAATATGGGTGTACATGTTCAAATTTTTGTGCGTGAAGTCATTTGCATGGTGTACAACAACAGAAAACCAGTGAATTTTTGCAACATTTTATACTGTTTGAAGGTCATCTTTTTGCAGTGCATTTTTTGAGGCCCTAAACAACATTTTTTATTTCATCAAATGACATATCCCAAATAGATTTGTCTAATGGTGTAAATCGTTCGTCAAACAGATATTTTATGAGGAACTTACAAGACAAATAGTGGAGGGTAAATTTTAAGACTCAACTAACTTCGAAAGGCCATAACTTTCTGCTCTGGAATCGGATTGAGGCAAAAGAGTAGTCTATGGAAAGATATTGAACCATAGAAAATAGTCCTAGATATGAATTAAAATTATTGGTATGTTAAAAATGTTTAATATGGAAAATAAGGTACTTGTAGAATTCCATACTGAAAAACACTAATTGGCCTAGAACTTCAACATGTTGTAACTAGTAGCCCAGAACCCAGAAAGAGGTGAAACTTGGACAGATTATCCAAAATATGTATATGAAGAAAACTGATTGAGATAATACTAAAACTCCAATGGATTAGGTGAAAAAATTCAAAAGTACAGCGCGAAATTGCACCAAGTTGAAGAGTGGACAGAAAAAATTAATGGACAATTTTCAAATAACCATAACTTTCTACTCAAGACTCAGAATTGAGCATGGAAGAAGGTGTTTGAAAATTCTTGGACAACAGAATATATTCATTCACCTGGAAAATTGATCCAGGCATTCAATTTTCAGGAAATATGAAGAAATAATTATGATGCATTATTGAACCAGAATGGTTCATATTTTCATGAAATTGTTGAAACAGTTAGCCTGACAAAGTTCTGTCGGCTCCACATTTTGTAGAGTTAACAACAACTAGATCGGATAAGGATTGGCACGGAGTGCAGAGGAATGGAAGATGCACACGGGGATTACAACCAGGAAGATGAGATCATGTGGATGGATGTACATATGGGAATTGAAGGAACAAACTCCAAAGGACATGGATAAGGAAGGGATGAAAACATGAATTCCAAAGCCATTCCAAAACCATTAAAACATGAATTTCAAAACCTGAATTCCAAAACCATTAAAAATTTGTGAAAGGGTGTCCAAATCAATAAAGGTAATAATGAAAGGATTATTAGAGCCAAGGAGAAGCAAGAGGACTTCAACATGAAGTTAATGCATAGCTTGAATAGAATAGAAAATAAATTGGATGAGAGTGACTCAAGAAAATGAGGAAGTCACAAGTCTACTGATGAGAAAATAAGAACAAGAAGTGTTAGAAGACATCACGATCACTCCCCGAGGAATTCCAATAAGAGAGAAAATAGTAGCTCAATTCCATCCCATGTCAGGAATCATAATAGGTATGGGGTGGATGAGCTATGAGAAGAATTGAACAAAATCAAACCTCCTACATTTGATGGTGAGAAAAAGAAGGATGAATATGCAGAGACATGGTTGTCGATCATGAGAAAGTATTTTCAATTGCATAATTATTACTCTTGTGTGGAAGGAATAATTCCCATATATAAACTCAAGGGAAAGGCATCCATTTGGTGGGATTATCTTGTGCAAGGGAAACACATTAAAGAGAAAAAATTTACTTGGAAGGAATTCAAGAAATATTTGGAAAATAAATATTTGACTACGAGATACTATGAAAAGAAAATGAAATATTTCTTTGAACTCAAACTTGGGAGTATGACCATAGATGAATATGAAAGAAGGCTTTTAGAACTGTTGAAGTATGTTTCTTTCATCGAGGATGAAATAGTTAAGATTCAAAGGTATTTGAGTGGATTTCCATCATTCATCAATGAAAAAATATAATATGATGATCCCAAAACATTGGAGGAGATCATAAGGCGAGCTAAATTCCTATATGATCAACAAAAAGAAAGGCCAAATTTCCAAAAATCTTGGGAAGACAAGAAGAAATTCAAGATGGATCAGAGGAAGAATGGGACTAAGACACCATTCTTCATAAATATCCCTTAGGGACAACAAAATTCTAGAGAACCCAGAATGGTTGAGACAGGGGGGAAAAGGCCAAGGAAGCCACCTTTTCAATATTGGGGTTTTAAACTGCCTCACATAGATCTTACCCGACTATGGAGGATTGTAAAGCACGCAGAGTTGTAGATGCGGAAATACCATAATAAAAGAGACAAGAGCCAAATATTTGTGGGAGTAGCCCAGGAGGGGGTGAACCATGGTAACATCTATGTTGTGTGATGAATGCATGCTTATATTTATCATCTTTCCAGTAGTTATGGCTATGCTTAAGTAATGAGTTTTTATATTCAATGCATATTCGCAAATGATAGTATATTGCATTTACAGTTATAATAATGGTTATGTTAGAGACATTATTTGTCTTGGGGCTCAAATACACCTAGGTCTGCAGGTTACACGGGAAGCACCCCAACGCAAAGAGGGAGAGTCTCTTTTTTTATCACAAGTCAAGCGAGTAGGCGAAGTGTTGGTTGTCAGCCACCGAGATTCAATTGCAAAGAGAATCGACGGTCATCGGGATTTCGGGGCTACCGAGTTGTCCGGGATTTAGCACGAAGTGTAGCACCAATAGTTCAAGGAAAATCTGGGTCGTCCGATCCAGTTGAGACAGGTGGCAGTCAGTTGGCATTTTGAGGATCGGCATTTCGGGAGACAAGGAGCCTCCCATTATTTACAGCTGAAATTGCCGATCAGAAAAATGCCGAAAGCACCTTTGGATCCAAGCCCACGGTCCTAGCACCAGGTCACATCAAGCAATCCTGTGAATGGGTGTAGCCCCTTTTATAAGAATGAATGTTATCTAGGCCAATCATCTAAAGAATGCATGGCGCACATCCATGTCACGTCGGCATTCGAGAGTTTGAGGGGTAAGTGCTCCTCATCATTTCACCTCTCGAAACCTCGAATCCCGAAACGCCGAAAGCGCCCAGAACTAGGCTCATGGTTTTGGCACCTGGTCACAAAGGAGTAGACCTAAACGAGGGGCGCTAATTTTTATCATTCGACGAGACAGGCCCCAAGCGCCGAGAGTGATCTTAGTTGTTCATCCTGGATGAACACGTGGTGCGCGATTGGGTCCTCCCGGCCTTTCTCTCATCGCGATTTCACAGCAGTAAGACTTTCTCCTTCCTATCCACAAACCCTGAAGCTCCGAAAGCGCCCAAAGGTGGGCCCACCATATCAAGGAGCAGTCTCAGTCGTCCATCTAAAGGGGACACCTGGTGTGTGATTAGGCTCCCTGCCTTATCGCCTATCATGATTTCGAAGCGCAAGAAGAAACTCCCTCATATCCCTGATGCGCGAAGTGATGAGAGCATCCAGGACCTAGGGCCCACAGCAGCATCGGGTGAATTTAGGACCATCAGATTTGAAGGACGCGTGGCACTAGATTAAGTCGTATCGACGTTTCACTCATCACGATTTCAAGAAGCATGGATCATCCCCTTCATATCCGTGAACACCGAAAACACCTTTGGGATCAAGAACAGGGTCATAGCCCATGGTCACTTGGGAGACAAAGAGAGTTATGCAAGAGGGGCCAAAGGCACTGAGTTTAGTTACAGAGGAGATCATCGCGACCTCCAGGCGCCATCGGATCCGATCTCAATCCTGTGTCTTGCTTGGAGTAAATGAAGGCATGAACGGGTGGTTGAGACCTCCCTTCTTTCATTAAGTGTGAGATATGAAGGGTCTGCTAAGCGGTCTGCTCGAAGGGGTCCTGTGTACCATTTTTTCCAAAGAATCCATGTCGAAGTCTTCAAAGAGACAAAGAAGTTTGCACATGCTAGCTCGGCACTTAATGGCTCAACTACCCTCCTTACAAGAGCCATGCGCAGTTAAGGTGGAGCATGAAGAAGGATTTCAATACGAATTTGACTGAAAAGACACCGAGCCCTGGGTGATTGGGCATGCCTCTGTTAGGCAAATTTTCCTGAGTATATAGGCTTAGTTTTTATATTTTGTAAGTATTGATGGTAGAGCAATTCTCCTGATTGTAATGTTTTAATAGACGCTCTAGTTTTTGGTTATGCATCTGCATGTAATATTTCTTGTTTTATGAAAGACAGTTTCCCTTTTTCATATAGTTTTCATCTCATACTGAGGGAGTTCATCATTGACTGATTCACATGAATTAATGCAGTTGTGTTATGATAAAGGTTTTATTGTGACATTATTGTATTCCCTGGTTTTCTGCATTTGAATGTAAGAATATCTCGCATTTAAATGCATTCTCCTACAGTCTACTAGAAACCTGATGTTGACAACAGACCTTTGCATCTCTCTAATACAAGTCTTCCACCTACTCACCCTTACTACAACCCACTGTATGAAGTATGTCAAAGACCTCACCTACCCATGCATGCCTGGCCTAGTTTCGGAGTCGAAACAATATCGTCCGAGTTTACTTCCATTCGATCACCTATTCCATACACAAACCATGACATAAACTGATGGGCGTCGGGCTCTTCTCCTGCAAGCAATCCAGGAGTGACTTCCGTCGCCAACATTTCTAGCACCGTTGCTGGGGACGAAGTTGAAAATATTCCTTGGGACTAAACGACATTGAGCTTCTGATTCTAAAGGTGCATCAGGCATCAGAGCCCTTGAATATTTCTACTGTGCACCTGACGACTCCATTTTGACGACTCCACTGTGGCTAACCTGTCATGTCAATTGTGGCTTTCAAAGGTAGAAACATGCAGTCCCATCCACAGCTGCCTCTAGCTACACCAGAAACTGATCCGGAGGTGGTTCTCGGAAAAGGAAAGGCCTCTGAAGGAGAAGCTTCTGCCACCAAATCAGGTAATCCGCCATCCCCTTCTGTAAGAACTCCATTTTCTCTTCCTCAGTTTCCTAGTAGATCGCTTTCTAAAGTTTCCCATTTCCTGAATTTCGGGAGTGTTCCTGTTGAGGTTTCCCCTCCTGGTTTGGGATTAGAGGGAGAAATCCTCGTCACTCCCATTTCTCCTGAAGCTACACCTTAGCGTAGACCCAGGATCACATAATATTTCCCCACTCCTAGCTTTACCGCTCCTCCTCTTGTTATTGTTGCCATTTCTGTGCAGAGGGAAACATCAGCCGACTTAAGCTCACTAGCCTTCTCCATAAATCCCCTATTGTTTCCCACTCCCCTTAGAAGCTCATCCCTAGTATCCCCTTTTCAAGCTCCTTCTCCTCCGAGTTCTCCTCCACACAATATCCCTACGGCAGGAGCAAATCCCCCTATGACCAGAATGGAGGCCATTATAGCCACTAGGTGTGCTCCCCTCATGCTACCGCAGCCTCTCAACGCCCTCCCAGTAGATGGTTACCTCAAGCAGCTACCCAAGTTTATAGGTGAGGGGGACATAACTACAGAAGAACACCTAGAATCCTTTTATCGTTTCATAGATGATAATGTCATCATGCATGCAAATGTATGGATGAGGATTTTTGTCCATAGCCTTCAAGGTGAGGCTAAAAAATGGTTCAAAGCCCTACCTCCTGGATCTATTGATGGGATTGAAGCTTTAGATAATGCCTTTTTGAGATAGTGGGGAGATAAAAAAGACTTCATGTATTACATGACAGAGTTTGGGTCTTTGAAGAGAAAAGAAGGAGAGTCTATCTCCGAATTCTCCAAGAGGTTCAATAAAATGTACAATAAAATCCCTGCTAAGATCAAACCCTTAGAAGTCTCTACGAGGATCACTTACACCAGCACTTTTGATCCTGATTTCTGCCTCCTGCTCAAGGAAAGAAGAGCCACTACTCTAGCCCATATGCAAGATGTAGTCGTGGAGGTAGAATCTAATATATTGGATGTTGACCGACTCAGGAACATTGTTGGTAGAAACATATCCAAGTAGAGGCCTGAAGCTTCCTCATCCAGCTCCTCTCGCCTACCCCTTCAGACATATGAGACAGCTAGAATAATAAAGTCACTTTCTGTTAGAATGGATAGGTGGGAGTTAGAAGGGAATCCCATGTACAGAAATCCCCAGAATGTTGATGGTAGAGGTTTCAGGAGACCTAATAACAATAGAATGTGGGCCTTCCCAAGGGAATAAATGGAAAAAGACAGAGAATATCAAAGGATTCAAACCCCTCTCCAAAATAACCTGCTTACTCATGAGGGAAGGGAGGAGATAGATGAGTTCGACCCCGAAATTCATTGTGTTGAAGAAGATCCTCCTTTTCCTCATTTGACTCAGTCTGCATATGAGAAATCCCTGATGAACATTCAAATCCATGAGTTAGGTAAGGGAGAAAGGGCCAGTCACACATCTAACAGATACAACCTCAGGTCAAGAAAGAAAGAGGGATACTTTGACAGCCAAGATCAGCCCCTCATAACAGAAAAGTCTACTAAAGTTGTTGCAATCACTACTAAAGAAAAGAAAACTCAGAATGCTTCACCAGCAGCCAAGGAACCTGTCACTGAGGTAAGGGAAACTCCTAAGCCTATTCCTTCCTTCAATTTTGAGCATGAAATTCAGAAGATTAGAATCCCTGTACCCCTATCAGAACTAGTTAAAAATGAATATTTCAAAAGGTCCCTCCCCAAGCTGCTACAATCTGAGCTCCTCTAGCCTTCCACTGACTCAATAAATCTCCAGGATGAAAATATAGTAGTTGTCCTAGGGCCCATGGTAGAAGATAGAGATGATTCATCCCCTCCCTTCTACACATCCCTGAGTATACATGATAAAGTGTTGCATAACTGCCTCATGGATTCAGGGGCTTCCCATAACCTTATGCCCAAAATAGTTATGGAAGAATTGGGACTGGAGGTGACAAAAAATTATCATGATTTGTACTCTTTCGATTCGAGAAGAGTGCAGTGTCTAGGAGTCATCAAAGACCTGGTGGTTTCTTTGTTTCAGCTACCCATGAAGAGTGTGGTCATGGATATTGTGGTAGGTGGCGTTCCCCCCAAATTTGTCATGTTGTTGTCTATATCTTGGATTAAAAAGCTTGGGGGAACATTACAGATGGATCTCACGTATGCCACCATTCCAGTCTTTGGAGGGGAACAAAAGAGGTTATATAGACAAGCTCAGTTGGCCTACATTGTTAGTGATGAAGAAAATCCCACCAATCACCCCATCTTTGCACTTGACACTGACCTGGGGTCTAGTTTATTGCAGCTCATTGATGCTCTCGAAGACCCTTTCCAAGTTAGAAAGCAGCCCAGTCTTGATTATCTGATTCCCCCTCCAACCCCTTCCATGTGGAATATGTTTTTCGATGGAGCTTCTTCTAGCGAAGGTGATGGTCCTGGGGTGGTTTTCATATCACCTTGTCAAGAGGCCATAGCCCTGTCATACAAGCTGGAATTCGAAACCACCAACAATGTGGCAGAGTATGAAGCTCTTGTTCTGGGTATGAGGGCCGCAAAGGAAATGGGGATTAAAGAAATAGAAATATTTGGAGACGTTGAGTTAATTATCCAGCAAGTCAGAAATGCTTATCGTGCTAATAATCCCCGGCTCAGGAATTATAGAAATGAAGTATGGGACCTAATTGATAGTTTCTTCTTGGCCTTTAACATTTCTTTTATTCCGAGAGGGGAGAATACTTCAACCGATTCTTTAGCTGTCTCAGCTAGTTTGCTCAAAGTTCCTCTGCTGTCGATGGTCAAATATGATGTTGAAATGCGATATAGGCCCTCTGTACCAGACAATGTCAAGCACTGGAAGGTATTCGAAGACGATATGGAGATTGAAAAATTTTTCCAATCTGTTGATGAATTTTCTGCATTGCACATTGATCAGGATCCTGACCCAGAAGGTAACCCTTACCCTGAGGTGTTTTTAAATAAAATTGCTAATCACCAGATTATTCAGTTGCCCAGCAATCACATTCTGAGAGGACTAGTCCCCTTGGAAAGGTTGTTCGATGGGAATGATGTGGTCGTAAAGGGTAAGGTTTCAAATGAAGATGTCGATACAACCAAATACAACATTGGCACACAAGAGGAGCCCAAGTTTGTCAAATTATCAAGCAGTTTGACCAGTGAACAGAAGGACGAATATAATGAGTTGCTAAAAGAGTTTGTTGATGTGTTTGCATGGACATACGAAGACCTCAAGACTTATGACACATCTGTCATTGAGCACAAGATCCCACTAAAGGAAGAGGCTAAACCGTTTATACAGAAGCTGAGGCAGATAAATCCCATGTTGCTACCTGTCATGGAGAAAGAAGTGAAGAAATTTTTAGATGCCCAAATCATTGTCCCCTTGAGATATTCCGAATGGGTGGCCAATTTGGTCACAGTAAGGAAGAAAAGTGGAGAAATCAGACTCTTTTTTGATTTCAGGAACTTGAACAGGAGCTCAAGGAAAGACAATTATACCCTGCCCAGCATGGAACACATATTGCAAAGGGTAACAGGTGCCTCTAGAATATCCATGATTGATGGTTTTTCTGGTTATAATCAGATATCAGTCATGCCTGAGGACAGAGAAAAAACAGCCTTCACCACTCCTTGGGGTACATTCATGTATGCCAAAATTCCTTTTGGATTGATGAATGTGGGAGAAACGTTCCAGTGAGCTATGGGCATAGCCTTTATCGAGGAGAAGGACCAGTTTGTGGTAATCTATCTAGATGACATCACGGTCTTCTCTAGGTCAGACAAGGAGCACCGCTACCACTTGAGGAAAGTTTTCCTGAAGTGTCGGAGGTTTGGCCTATCCCTAAACCCCAAGAAATATTTGTTTGCTATGAAGGAGGGGAAGTTATTAGTCCATATAGTATTAACAGAGGGAGTGAGAATTGATCCTAGCAGGGTAGAGGCGATTCAAACCCTGTCACTTCCTAGATCCAAGAAGGAAGTTCAGGCCTTTTGGGAAAGATCAATTTCTTGAGGAGATTCGTCTCAAATTTTGCTGAGTTGGTGAAACATATCACAGCCATGATCAAGAAAGGAAATGAAGTAAAATGGACTGTTGAACCCAGGGAATCTTTTATCCAAATAAAAAGGGCATTGACTGAGGCACCTGTGCTGATCAGTCTTGACTATTCCAAAGAGTTCCTAATTTTCTCTTTTTCTTCTTTTGATATAGTAGCGGCGGTCTTGTTGTAGAAAAACAAGGAAGGGCGAGAGAATCCCATTGCCTTCTTCAGCAGGGCATTAAGAGATGCAAAGATCAGGTATGAAATCATGGAGAAACAGGCCTATGCCTTAGTGAAATCTCTCAAAGCTTTCAGAGTCTATGTCCTTCACTCAAGGGTAACCGCATATGTTCCTTTGACTTCTATGAAGGGCATCCTTATACAGCCTGATATAGATGGGAGAAGAGGCAGATGGATCACTAGAATCCTGGAATTTGACTTGGAGATAAAGCCCACCAAGTTGGTTAGGGGGCAAGGTTTAGCCAAGCTACTGGCTTAATCCAATTACGAAGCCTTGGGCATTAGTTTCATCAATACCTTCTCATGAATTAAGCAAGTTGAGTTGCCCAGTCAACGCTCTCAGGAAGGCGTATTGCTGGCAGAATGTGCCTGGTATCGTGACATGTTGTACTTTCTGCGGGAGTTGAAGCCCCCGAATGGAATGTGTAAAAGTAAGGCAAGATCTTTGAAGCTCAAGGCAGTCAGATATTGCCTCATTGAGAAAGTTTTATACTGGAGAGACCCTCTAGGAGTGTTGCTGAGATGTCTGAACCCACCAGAAGTCCAGAAAGTTATGTTTGATTTCCACAGAGGCCTTTGTGGGGGGCATCATTTCTGGAATACCACAGCTCACAAAATCCTCAGGGCTGCGTATTACTGGCCCACTTTATTCATTGATGTCAGTAGAGAAATCAAGGCCTACATCAAATGCCAAAAGTTCTCAGGGAAACAGCAGCTTGGGCCACTACCACTGAAGCCTGTGATAGCTTCAACACCTTTTCAATAGTGGGGGATAGAATTTATCAGGGAAATTCATCCTCCCTCAAGTGGCTAGCACAGATGGATCCTGACTGCAATAGATTATTTCACCAAGTGGATAGAAGTTGTCCCTACCATAAGTACATCCCACAAAGTAATTATCATCTTCCTGGAGGATATCATAGTCAGATTTGGCTGTCCCAGTAGGATCATAACTGATAATGCTGCTTCTTTCAATTTTGAGCCTCTCATTAAGTTCTGTGAGCAGTTCCAAATCTCGCTAATTCACTCCACCCCCTACTATCCCCAGGGAAATGGTTTAGCAGAATCCTCCAACAAGGGCCTGATAAGGATCGTCAAAAGACTATTGGAGGACAAAAAAAGGGCCTGGGAGTCAACGTTGAAATTTTTTTTATGGGCTGATCGAGTGACAGCGAATAAATCCATGGGCACCTCGCCTTTTCAGCTGGTTTACGGAGCAGAGGCGGTTTTTCCCACTCAGCTCGCCTTACCTGTGGTGAAGTTCTTTCAAGATTATGAAGGAGAGTCATATCATATGATCAGAAGGATTCATTAGATAGTAGAAGTATAGAAGATCAGGGAACGGGTGAGGGACACCGCTCATAGTCATCAGCAAAGGGTCAAACAGGCTTTTGATGGGAAGGTCAGGAAGAAGGAGTTCGAGATCGTGGATTTGGTACTTAAGTGGGATGCACCCAGACAGGATAAGGGAAAACATAGCAAGTTTGATGCCCTCTGGATCATCCCCTTCAGAATCTCTGAGGTATTCTCAAAAAACACATACCAGTTACATGATCTGGAGGGTGAAGAGGTTTTCAACAGCCCAGTAAATGGGCATTTTCTAAAGAAATGTTTTGTTTAAGCCTTAGACGACTCCTTTGTTTGTAAATATTATCCTTTAGTTCTTTATTCATTTTTTGTTTGTATATTTTCAGCTTAGTAAAAGACTCCATAGCCTAATAGCAAGGCATTGATACTGCAAAATGAGTTCTTAGAGCATCGCAGGGACGACTCTATCCCCCATGGAGCCTAATGTTAGTGACATTATTTTTCTTGGGGATCAAATACACACAGGTCTGCAGGTTACGCGGGAAGCGCCTCAGCGCAAAGCAGGAGAGTCTCTTTTCCGATCACAAGTCAAGCGAGCGAGCAAAGTGTTGGTTGTCAGTCGTCGATATTCAACTGCAAAGAGAATCGGCGATCATCGAGATTTCGGGGCTGCCGAGTTGTCTGGGATTTAGCACGAAGCATAGCTCCAATAGTTCAAGGCAAATCTGGGTCGTTTGATCTAGTTGAGACAGGTGGTAGTCAATCGGCATTTCAAGGATTGGCATTTTGGGAGACAAGGAACATCCCATTCTTTATAGCTGAAATTGTCGATCAGTGAAACATCGAAAGCACCTTTGGAGCCAAGCCCACAGTCCTAGCACCAGGTCACATCAAGCGAGCCTATGAATGGGGGTATCCCCCTTTATAAGAATGAATGTTATATGGGCCATTCATCTGAAGGATGCACGGCGCACATCCATGTCACGTCGGCATTCAGGAGTTCGAGGGGTAAGCACTCCTCGTCATTTCACCTCTCAAAACCTCGAATCCCGAAACGTCGAAAGCGCCCAGAACTAGGCTCATGGTTTTGGTGCCTGGTCACAAAGGAGTAGACCTAAAGGAGTGGCACTAATGTTTATCATTCGACGAGACGGGCCCCAAAGTGCCGAGAGTGATCTTATCCATTCATCCTGGATGAACACATGGTGCACGATTGGGTCCTCCCTGCCTTTCTCTCATCGCGATTTCATAGTAGGAAGATTGTATCCTTCCTATCCATGAACCCTGAAGCTCCGAAAGAGCCCAAAGGCGGGCCCACCATATCAAGGAGAAGTCCAAGCCGTCCATCTAAAGGGGACACTTGGTGCGTTATTAGGCTCTCTGCCTTCTCTCCCATCGCAATTTCGAAGCGCAAGAAGCAACTCCCTCATATCCCCGATGCACGAAGTGATGAGAGCATCCACGACCTGGGGCCCACAATAGCGTCGAGTGAATTTAGGACCATCAAATTTGAAGGATGCGTGGTTCCAGATTAAGCCATCTTGGTGTTTCGCTCATCACGATTTCAAGAAGCATGGATTAGCCCCTTCATATCCGCAAACGTCAAAAACACCTTTGGGAGCAAGCACAGGGTCATAGCCCATGGTCACTTGGGAAACAAAGAGAGTTGTGCAAGAGGGGCCAAAGGCACCAAGTTTAGTTACAGAGGAGATCATCATGACCTCCAGGCGCCATCGGATCTGATCTCAATCTTGTGTCTCGCTTGGAGTAAATGAAGGCATGAACGGGTTGTTGAGACCTCCCTTCATTCATTAAGTGTGAGATATGGAGGGTCTGGCAAGCCGTCTGCTCGAAGAAGTCATGTGTACCATTTTTTCCAAAGAATCCATGCCGAAGTCTTCAAAGAGACATAGAAGTCTGCACATGCTAGCTCGACACTTAATGGCTCAGCTACCCTCCTTACAGGAGCCATGCGTAGTTAAGCTAGTGCGTGAAGAAGGATTTCAGTACAAATTTGACAGAAAATACACTGATCCCTAGGTGACTGGGCACGCCTCTGTTAGGTGAATTTTCCTGAGTATATAGGCTTAGTTTTTATATTTTGTAAGTATCGATGGTAGAGCGAAGCTCCCAATTGTAATGTTTTAACAGACGCTCTAGTTTTTGGTTATGCATCTATATGTAAGATTTCTTGTTTTATGAAAGACAGTTTCCCTGTTTCATCTAGTTTTCATCTCATACTGAGGGAATTCATGATTGAATGATTCACATGAATTAATGCAGTTGTGTTATGATAAAGGTTTTATTATGACACTATTGTATTCCTTGGTTTTCTGTGTTTGAATGTAAGAAGATCTCGCGTTTAAATGCATTCTCCTATAGTCTGCTAGAAACCTGATGTTGACAACAGAACTTTGCATCTTTCTGATACAAGTCTTCCCCCTACTCACCCTTACTACAACCCATTGTCTGAAGTATGTCCAATACCTCACCTACCCATGCATGCCTAGCCTAGTTTTGGAGTCGAAACAATATCGTCTGAGTTTACTTCCATTCGATCACCTCTTCCATACACAAACCGTGACATAAACTGATGGGCGTTGGGCTCTGCTCCTACAAGCAATCCAGGAGTGACTTTCATCGCCAACAGGTTCAATATTTAGCTCTCATATATCACACTTAATCCTAGGTTGTAAACACCTGAGTCTTATAGCCACCCATTAAAGCTATATCAGGTGAGACTGCACAGTGCATTCTGTGTGATGTGTTGCCTTCTGGTTTACCAGGAAGGCTGATAGTTTTAGAGGCTTTGTTGGACACCCAACAAACATGAACCCTGGGTCAATAAACTTAGACAATATAGAATAATACCAACCAACAAATGGTTATGTTTTCGTTGGTAGGAACAAGAGAGGGTTGAGTAGATGATATAAGTTGAAGACCTGTCGGAGGAAAATCAAGAAAATATTAGGGAAGAGAGCAATGAGCCATTAAAAGGGGATGTTGAGACTGTGGAATCCTACAAAATTAGATATCGGAAGTTGGTTGAGAATCAAAGAGAAAGATTCTTCACATAGAGACAATAGAAACCCTAGAGTAACACCCCGCAAGTACCTTGAGAAATATGTGTTTATTGATTTGCATGAAGTATTTTTCTATGATTTTCCACACTTATTGCAGTAGTGGATACTAACTTGGTTGAAGGATAACCATGCAATGAATTGGATTCAATAGTTATATTTGACCCCAGTACAGATTGAGCAGTTACAGCAGGTGAATAACAAATTCACCAACGCAAAATAATTTGGCCTGACAATGTTATGGTTGGCTTTATAACAGAGTTTCAAGTCGACACGGTGAAGTCGTACAATGTAGCAGAGAAAGAGTTTCTACAAGAACCTCGAGGAAGGTACACTCAATCATCATATACTTTGATTAAGATATTGCTATATAATAAAGGTGTAATGACAATGGAGTCAGACAACTAAACTTCCCTGTGTGCATGCGGGAAGGGGGGAAGCACTGACAGAGAGAGGAGAAATGAAAGGATGAAAGGATAAGGGAAAGAAGGAGGTACCCTTAGACCCAATCATGATGGATGATGACCAGATCAAGTAGATCACGGCGATAGCTGGAAAGATGCGTAGCAGAGTACCCTACCAATACAAGGTGAATACCAAGAAGAGAATCATAGTCGTGAGGGAAGGCTTGGCGAGTGATGAGGAAATCCTGTGTGAAACATATGAGAGGAAGAAAAGAAGTCCAAGAGTGGGAAGAGAAGGAAGCAATCATATCCATATTAATGTCATTGTGGAACCCATAAACCCATGTGTTACTAATACACCAAAGAGAACACCACCATTTAGACAACCGAAGTTCAGAAGTAGTCAGACAGTAGGAAGTACATATACACAAGGAACAACAACTAGAGGAGCCATGTCAGGTAGCACTAGTCAAGTATCTACACTTCACGGAGGTGGTAGCTCAACATTCAGAATGGTAGGACACAATCCCACCATCAGATTACCATAATTTTGAGGAGAAGTAGAAGAAGACCCTAAGAAACATTTGTTCATTTGTGCAAAGATCTAGGAAGCAAAACAGATCACTGATAAAGATACCAAACTTGTGTAGCTAGCGATTACACTAAGAGACTGCGCACTAGACCGGTACATGATTTTAGACACAAACAGTGCACCAGGACAACAAGGACACTGGAAGACATTAAGAAGTTACTGATAAATGAGTTCCAGAAGTCAAGATCAGAGGATCATTACATGAATGAGATGATTGAAATAATATAGAAACCATGAGAGTCTGTATGGGATATTTATCATAGATTCAAGCAACTGAAGGGAAAGTTAAAATATCTCATGACCAAGATGCAACATCAACACCTATTTTTCATCTCACTCCTCCCACACTTAAAATATCCATTACGAAAATAGAATTTCCAGACACAAGAAGAGGCTCTACAGGAAGCCTTACAATTGGAAGAAAACCAGTACCAACAGACAAACCCAGCTATTGAAGAACTGAACTAGGACTTAAATAATCTAACATTTCAACTGAACCAGAATAAGAACAAGGAAAAACGAGAAGTTTTTTGGTGTACTACATGCAGTACAGAAGGACTCCACAAGAACAAATTTCCAACGTTCACACAATATATGGCAACAGGACTGCCAAATCCATTACCAACAGGAGGACTATGGTGTGAAATCTGCAAGAAAATGGGTCACGGCCCTTATCACTGCACGATGATGTAGAAATACCAAACAGTCCCGAAGAGCTCATATTGTACCTTTTTCAAGTCAATGGGCCATGATGACAAAGATTGTATGACTATGGAGTTGATGCGAGAAAGGACATCATATGCATATAGAGTGTAGGCAGAAATGATGATTGGGCAAGCTACACAACAATTTAGTCAAGTTCCAGCTCCATACAACACTACGCAACAACAGTATAATATTGCACAACAACCATACAATAACGTGCAACCGTGGTACAACATAGCACAGCCTCAGTACAATACCGCGTAGTATAATCAAGAGCCTTAGTATAATGCGCTAAGAGGAGATCGAGCAGGCTACAGAGGTGGAGGATGAGAAAGAGGAGGTTTCAGACGAGGCAGAGGACCAGTGGTATGTCACAATTTTCAACAACCAGGACATTACACAAGGGAATGTCCACGTCCACCAACAAATTGTATGTACTGGCACGCATCATACCATGATACAGAGGAATGTCTGACACTACTAGTAAATATCCAGGAAAAGAGAAACCAAAACAACTAGAATGTTTAGTGGATTTTCACTGAAGTAAGGCATGAAGAACGGAACATCAATAGAGTTACTCGCGGAAGAGATAAAACAAACGACACAGTCAAACAAGAGCCAACGTAAAACCAATGGGTAAAAAATAACATTGAACTAAGGAAGTAGTTCGACACACAAAAGGAGAAGGAGATATTTAAGGAAGCTAGACAATAATTTTAGAAGGAAGACATGGCGTCGACTTCAACTGCACAGCAAAAAAAGGAAGCACCGGAGTACAAGATGCCTCCATTATTGGATCATACCAACGAGATGCAACCCATGGGACAAGTAAGTACAATCAAAGGCTTTTTGCAATCATGTGTAAAAGTATTAAATGATCCATCATCTGTGAAAATATTGCAAAACATACTAGAAAAATGTAGCATCGAGATAGAAGAAAAACTAGAACCAAAAATTTTCAATCACCTACATACAAGGAGAAGAACTAGTAGGGAGTTCAAACTAAATTCCACCTATTCAATTGAAACTGAAAAACCAACACAGAGTCCTACCAATCGGAAGACTGAGAGGAGTGATAGTCGACCTAGCTGGAGTGCACACTAAAGTAGATTTCGAAGTCATTGAAGTCATGGATGGAACAACACCATACCCAACATTGCTTGGTCTGGATTGGGCATTTGAAAACCAGGCCATAATCAAATTGAAGACCCAGAAAATGACATTTGAGTCAGGTGGATACAGGGTTATCACGCCCTTAGACCCATCATAAGGGGAGAGGTTTGTAGAACCTACTTTCCTAGACTTAGAGGAAATCAGCCAGTTGTACAAAATAACTCCATGCGATGAGGATTATGTAAACCCAACTGTAGACGACATACTTAGCGGTGGAACATTACTTCACGTGCAACAGATTCAGACACCGGTTTAGAGAATTAAAAACAAAGGCTACACGAAGTATCCATGATAATATTTGCACAAATAGATCGCGCAGTAAAATGGGTTGGCAAAGAAATCAGGGAACCACCCAGTTTCCACAGAATAAACGATTTGGAAACATTATTGACACAGTATGAAGATGTAGTGTTGGAAAATTAGAGATTGTTATCACTTGATCTATCACTCAAGGTCACACCTGCAAGATGGTGGGGCACACACAAAGAGAAAATCACATATTGGTACCAATGTAAGCGGTTACTGCGCATAAGGTTCAGCACAAAACAAAAAGACAACAAGCAACAAAGGTGATCTGAAAATAGAAGGCTGACTTGTTATTATATGCAAGCACCCCTATTTCATTAAAATAAACTTTACAGGACCTTGCTTCATGTGTATAAATATGCAAGATAAAACTTATGTGTTAAACTTATGCATCTTCTTGTAAATGTTTATGTGTGAGAAATTGTTCCTTTAGATGGTTAAATATGTACTTTAAACATATACACAGCAACACAACTTGTAGCAAATAAACCATCAAACTCACAACAAGAACAATATGATAAAGGAGTTCACCCCCCTATGGGCTACATCTCCTTGAGCCTCCATAATGGACTTGGCTCTCTGGGATTAATTAGTCAAAAGTTCTTCTACAAGCTTCTGCTCAACTCCAATGGAAAAACAAACTGTACCATTGAGATCAAAACATATTAAAACCCCAAAAATGACTAATAAAACTCTGAAAACGGATCATGGCTCATCCATGCATGACCTCTTCTACATGTGGCCATAAGCTTCCCTGAAATTATCTTTGGAAAAAACACCTGTAAAAGTCCTCAAAATCCTCTAAAACCTGTCCCAATGTGTTCAGAGCATATCAATTATCCAAAAATGATTATTCATTCACAAAAAACAAACATAGGCTCACCAAACCATGTCCTCCATCAAAGAGGGCTTCAAGCTCCCTGGAGCTTCCTGGAACTTGAATGGTGAAAAAATTGCAGAAGAAGTATTCAAATGGCCTTGAAAACAGCACCAATGGATCCAGAATGTCCAAAAACCCCTGGTTGGGCTTTTACGGCACCTCAATCGGCCAAACGATGAAGAAGTTATGCCTCCTCCATTTTCCTTCTTCAAGCTTTGTTGGAACTGGTTCTACAGAACGCACCTCTGTGTGCATTCACCTGGAACATGCTCCAAAACGCGCGTTTAAACCCAGCACCGAGCGGTTCTGAAAATGGTCCAAACTATAGGACGTTTAGGGTGCCTCCATCCCCCAACCGTCAAGCTCAAGGACACATGGGTCATACGACCTTGGGCTAAAAGCAAAAGTGCTTAACCGTTATAAAATGGTTGTAACCACATAACCGTTATATTTGGTATATGATATTGGTTGTTTGGTACTTTGTTGAGGCACTTCATTGATGATATCTTATGGTACATTGTGTATGGAATGATTAAGACATATCATGAGTGATATGGTATATGGTTGAGGCACATGGTTTGACGAGCATCTTGGATATTGGGCACATTGTTTGAGACACATATTTGGTATATGTATGAGGCATTCCTTGGTGACATTGATGCATGGTTGATGTGCTTGGTATTGTGTATTTTTTATGTACTTGGTGTAGTACATGGTTGATACATGGTATGGTACAGGTGTTGATGGTTGATGTACTTAGTGTGGTACATGGTTGATACATGGTATGGTACAAGTGTTGATGTACATTGTTGATGTGCATGGTTGATTTGCTTGTTGTGGTAAAGGTTGTAGTATATGGTTGATGCATGATATGGTACATGTTGATGGTTTGGTACATGCTTTGGTACATTGTTGAAACACATACCTTGTGATGGTATGTTGGTGATCTTGGTACATGCTTGCTATAGGCATGTGTTGGCGGTGTTGGGCATCTAGTTGAGAGGTATCCTTGGTATATGATCCATGTGAGAGGATATAGTTGAGTATCAGTGATAGTGATAGATTGGATACAATGATAGTGGCAGAGACAGTGGAAATGACAGTGGCAGTGACAGTGGCAGTGATTGTGGTAGTGACAATTGGTCTACACTTATATTTCAAGGAGATAGGACGAGGCAAGGAAAGTGGGTCGTAGCTTCCTTCCGATTGGAGCTAGAGAATTAGGGAGTTGGATTGTCCTTTAGGTTGGAGCCTGAGAATCAAGAGGTTGTATCCTCTTTCAGGTTGGAGTTGTAAAATTAGAGAGTTGGAGATTCCTTCAGGTTGGAGCCTGAGAATTAGGGGGTTGTAGTCTCCTTCTAGTTGAAGCCAGAGAATTCAAGGAGTTGTAGATTCTTTCAAGTTGGAGCCTATAAATAGGGGTTCATGGCCTCCTTACATTTGTAGCTAGAGAATTGGGAAGTCGGTGCTTCCAATGAATGTATTATTTGATATATAATAAAGCATTCTGTAGTTTTTTCTCATTTGGTTTTCCCCATAAATTCTGGTGTACTATGTAATTGATGTGATGTTTCTTATGTTTATATGCTCATGATACATTGATAATATATTGATGATATATTGTTGATTAAGTTGAATTTTATATATTGTGGTTAAAAGTGCTCATGTTGATTCACACCCCCCACCCTCTCTCAGTATTCCAACATCATAGAGTTGTTGGGAATTTTTCTTCAAGAAAAAAATAATCTTTCGCAAGAGATTAATGGTCACCTTGGAACAGAGAAGAACCAAACATAGAATGGAGAAGTAGAGGGTCACAACTTGACACTAACAGGAAATAAACCAAAACTAGTAAGGGGAGGTTATCGAGGGACTGTATAGTAGAAAAGGGACTCCCTTATGCATAGGAAATATAGTAAGGTAAGTTCCTGATAAACCCATGGAGGATATGATATCAGTGTGAAGAGGGAAAATTTTGTTGTTGTCAGTGGAGTGAAGGAGAGTAAGTTCCTAAACCATTTGGTTGGAAATTAGTTGAATCAATCCCCTTGTGGTAGCATGGATTAGCATAGGGGTGGCATGTTGTAGGAAGGAACTTTGTAGCATAGCCTAAGGTTGGAAGGAAAAAAATTCTCTCTCAGTCAGCTAGCTATTGAAATTTCACTAAATATTTAAGTGTTTCCATTTAACCTATCTAATGTATGTTAGTGATGTAAATTATATTATCATGTGATTTAAATAATAAATGTAAATGTATATAAGGAATGGTTGAATTCTTGAGTAAAATGGGTTATGAATAAATGTTTTTATTGATAATCGGATAGACATAAGTAACCAAGCAAGTTGTGTAAGGATAGGGTGTATTCCCATGAGTTATACATGCCCTTGAAATGGAAATCTCACAGGACATAAATATTCACTGGAGGTTTAACGTTAATAATGAGATAAATCTTGTGGGTATTGTAAGTTTTGAGTGGAAAGATTTCAAAATATGAATAAAATATTCACCCAGAATTGACAGGAGTGCCTTCAACCCGAGGAGAGTTTTCTAAGTAGATAAGGAGCCTTGAGTCTTGTGAAAATATCCTACCTTTAAATGGAAATTTTGCAGGATATGCAAATTTTCATCCAAGGTGAAGATAATATTTCCTTATCTGATTTCTGAGTGAGGACGAGAGCCAACGAATTTCATTAGACCATTATTGATGGCCTAGGAAGAAACCTGAAATGGTTAAGTCTTAAATCAGAATGTTAACTGGGATAAAACCAATGTTTGAGTCAAGATGGATCATAGTCGTCAATTGAGTGTAGTGATCATACCTAGACCATTGGTTGGAATACGTAGCATTTGGAGTGACTGGGTAAGAGGTTGTATTGGGACTTCGATGGAGGAAACTCCAAGTCAATGATGGTTGTTGATCTATTGGAGGACTAGAAGATGAGATTGTGGTTGTTGATGTCACATATGGGTCTATCAGAGGGCCTGAGAGAGGAGCCAGATGACCTCTGAGTCCAATAACCATTGACTAATCAAGAGGTGTCCCGTAAGATCTCAGTCGTCAGATCTTGTATCGTGCAACCTAGGAGGTTTGTAGGTAGAACCCTATATTCTTAGTGGATGTTTCCTCCTAGTAAAAAATGAACATCATATGAGTCCATTGAGGATCATAAGATCCGTCAGAGTGAACCAGAGTGGTTCATGGTACTGGGCAAGATGTACTCCTATGGGACGGATTCTGAGAGTGAAGGAGGACCGTTGATCAGAGAAAGGATATGTATAGACCTCAGTCATAGGATCATTGTGGGTTCCACGTGATTAATTAGGAAGTAAAGGGGGATATGTTTAATAAAATTCACACTCATTTGAGGACTAAGGAAATCGAGGTCATTGGTCTCCGAGTCTAAGATCCATTGGATCATGAAGGGAGCAACCAATTAGAATGTAATGGTAGGAATGTAAACTTAGGGATGTAATATGATACTCTAATGAGAGAGGTTATGAGTTGATATGGATTTTTAATATGGTGATGTGAAGCAATTGTAATCACAAAAATGAGGGTGCATGGATCCTTACTCACTACAGCAAGACTTGCATAAAGATTTCGTTGGAAATTGGGTTGAACAAATGAAATTGTATACAATATATATTGTGATAAGAGAATTTTTCACCTAAAAAATGATGAACTAATACCATGGAATGTAAATTGAAAAATTAGATATAACATTGAGAATAAAATTTGAACATATCACCAACTTACGTGATATTAGTGGTATCAAAGTAGTGTTCAAACTCTAGGCTTGTATGGATCTCCAAGATTGGTAGACTATTTAAGAAAATATCATCTTTCCAATAATTCATGTTGTAAAAATTGATAAATGTAAAGGCTAATAATGGTTTGGTGTTTCAACACATAGTGTTATCATTGAAATTTTGTCCACACATGGTTACAAGAATTCAACATCGTCAAACAATTATGAAGTCGTCCATGGACCTGAATTAAAACAAAAGAATTCATAAAGGGTCAAAAACTATACAAAATAGTGAAAAATTGAAGGACACTATGAAGACATTGGGCGCACGCACACATGCGCGCAACAAGAATGCAAAAATCGTGCACATGCGCACGATGCGCGACTGTTATCGCAAAAATCCATGCACCTGAGAAACAATGCATTTATGAGAGTGGTCGGCCTCCCACCCACTTCTGGTTCAACTCCCAAGCCGATTTGACACTCAAATCTGGATTGGATTCGACTGGATGGCTGGTCAAAGACCTAGAAATTCCCTAATTAGCCTCTTTACACACTACAAACTAGTTAAACAATATCTCAAAGGAATGTTATAAAAAGGCCATGGATACACTTCATTTTTCAAGGAATTCAAAGAAAAGTTATGCTGCCATTATTCTCTTGAAGACTCTATCCTGCCAAGAGTATATTTGCATCATTGCATTGGGCAATCCATCTCACCCCTTGAGTGGATTAGCTAAGAGTTATTTCACCATTTTCATTTTTATTTGTTGTAAGAAGAGCTTACTTGTGGGGGTCCAAGAGCCCTCCCTTGGATGAAGAAGGGACTCATAGTCCCCTTGCTTCTCAGTGTTTTCTTTCACTAATATTAGCCTTATCATTGGTGGCATGGGTCTCATTGTTCTTTTTGTCTCTATGTCCCTATGCTTATAAATTTAGTTGTTATTTCATTTCTTATTTTAATTCTTAGTTGTTGTTTTCTATTTCTTTTTCTAACCCTTTTCCTTGCAGTTGTCCTGCTCAGCAGACCCAAATGAGCTTGCAAGCACCTCTATTTTTCTCACTAAGGTGACAAAAAAGGCGCAACAGATTGGCGACTCCATCGGGGAAAGGTATCAATTTCCTACCCCATTTGGGTTTTTCTTGCTCTTCTTTTAGTTTGTTTAACTTGCAAGTGCACTAACCAGCCTAGGACGACCTGCCAATCAGCCAATTCCAAGTTGAATTGAGAGAAATCCATCCGGATTTTTCATTCTCAGTCGTGTGTCACATATGCGCAGGTTTTTAGGCCCATAGACATGCATCGTGTGCACATGTGCTTAATTCACATATCTTTTCTGCGCACGTGCGCTTATTGACTTTTCTCTGTTCATGCACATGCGCTCTGTGCGCCTCTGTCTCCACTGAGACCCGTGCATCTATGCAAAAATTCACATTGTAAAGTTGTTGATATGTGGGGAAGGCCATTTGCCTTCTTAAAAATGATTTCAAGCATGTTTTAAAGTTGCACCACACTTAGTCCCCTCATCATATAAAGGGGTTAGTCAAAAACACATAGGCACTTAG
>JZKD02S0294121.1:198844-215603 GCA_000966675.3 Picea glauca | reverse complement strand
TCAGTGTTTGCAACGCAAAGGCTCTTTTTCCTTTATTACTCTCACCACCATTTGCACACATTCACACAGCTAGTTGGACATCATAGGGGACCCACATAATCCCTGTCGTTCACGACGCTTGCTAAACCTCCCTCCTATCTTAGGGGGAGTGTCTGGTATTCACACACTCCTGTGAGTGCTACTATTTTAGGATCATCTTTGCTTGGTTCTAAATTACTTGGGTCCACTTCCCAAGGTCATTCGTCCACTCGCTCTCCTTTACATGGAAGCGGGGAACCAACTTCCTCCCAAGGGGGAAGTACCACCCCCCCTCCCCCCCCCCAAGGGTCAGGTTCAAAACCCCCTTTCCCCTTGGTTGGAGCTAATCCCCCCCCCCCCCCCCACTATAGATTCCATATTTGGCCTCTCTCAACATACTGGATCTAAGAAAACTCACCAATGATCCTATATTGCATGCTCCCACATGGCCTGCAATTCCCACCAAACTACCTTCAGACATACCCAAGTTTGAAGGAAAAGTAGGCGACGACCCTGCCAACCATGTCATGACCTTTCACCTATGGTGCTCTTCCAATAGAATTATGGATGATTCCATCAGACTACGATTATTTCAATGCACACTCACTAGCCCATCGGCCAAATGGTATGTAGAAGAAAAATCAGGGTCCCATGTGACTTTTGAGTCCTTGGCCAAAGCATTCTTGATCTTCTTCCAATTACCATTCTGCCATGACAATGGTCTAGAACTACTTTCTAATTTCAAACAAACCTCAGCCACACATATTGTTGATCACATTCACGAGTGGCGTAGGCGATGTAGTTTGTGTAAAGCAGAAACCACCAAGCAACAGTGTCTCGACTAGTTTCTTAGATCACTTGTCTCTCTCCTCGGTAAGGATGTAGCTTCCACCTTCCCTCAATCTGAAGAGGAAGCCATCAGTAAGGATCAACAGTATGACCTCATATATGCACAGTCAGGGTACTTATACACTGTACTTCTTGACCTTCCAAAACCTGTGCCATTTGGCCAAGACAAACCTGGGATGTCTCACTCAGCAGATGGACTGATTGGTACCACCACTCACCACGGTCCACAACCCCCACCACCACCGATGTATGGAACACCTCAATACCCACCGGCATATGGGGGCACTTCTTATTAACCCCCACCCCCTTATCAACAACCATACCCTGTTGTTATGCCTCCACCCATCAGTGAGCCACCACCGGCACCCCCCATACATCCACCTATTCAAAAAACCTCTAGTACCCCCTCTACCTCAGCTTATAGTACTAGAAAAAGAACAACGCCTTCCTATGTACCTTACGGATCGTTACCGCCATAAAATCTGTACTTTCCATTCCCTGGTCCCCCACAACCCATGGCTCCCCCACATCCTCATGCTGGGGTGAATTTTGTTCAACCCTCTATCGTTCAGCAATACCAAAATTTTGAACAGCTGAATATGGCCAATCCAACCCATCCATCGAACAATACCAAAAAGAAAGGATGAAATAGGAACAACAACAACCACGGTCAAGGCAGTCATCAACCCCAGCAGACCCAACCCACTGGGGGCAACCAGCACCAATGGAATCAAAACCCCTAGGGGGGAAATAATAATAGGTGTTAAGAGAGAAATAACAATAATGTTAAAACTGACTTCCCTTGTTCCCTTTGTGGTGAGTTTGGCCATTACACTCATCATTGCCCCCAAATCACTGATTTCAAACAGTTGAAAGACTCTGGTAGTCTTCCCCATCCTCCAGCACCGCCTACCCCTCAGCAGGCACCACAACAATACGTGAAACAACCCCCCTGCCATGTTGCAGAATGCTATTCCACATCAAGGTGTGATAAACACCCAACAGGACACACAACATCCCCCACCTCAGGTGGGACAATACCTCAACCCAAACAATCCAGCAAATCGCACAATTCTCGTCACTAGTGAGGAAGAAATCCTTCTACAAACAAGTAATCGACAGTATCATGCACCTGTTGAGTCTCCTCCCATCCCTCCAGAGACAAACCCTGCACCAATAGGACCCCCATTGGTGATTCCTCACCCTACTGCCGAGCCACCTCTTCGCATCCCTCGCATCCCATTGTGCAGGAATGTCCACAACCCATAGGCTAGGGCAACTCATAACTATAGTTTGGTAAACAACTTAGCACAATCCCTGGCTGCCATGTCAGTTTTGGAGGTCCTCCAGACTTGTCCCACTCAACGGGAATCATTACATTATGCCTTGGGGGCAGTCGACCCCGCAGATAACCGACTCATTACCTTTGATCTTGACAGTGGAGAACCTCACCTTCCCGCCTTGATCACTTTTCAAATACCAGTAAAAATATGGAACATCACAGTTCATAAGTGTATCATCGATGAAGGTGCATCTACATGCATTATGTCCAAAACTCTATGGCAAAAACTTGGTTCACCTTAACTCCTACCCTCTTCCATCACCTTACGAGCTTATGATGGACAACCATCGTCTCTTGAAGGACTCTTCCAAAATGTCCCCGTCGAACTCAGGGGCAAGACTATTCTCATTGGCATCGAAGTTATCGACACCCCACTTGATTATAATATCCTGTTCGGTCGTAGCTACATGTACGCTATGAAGGCAGTGGCATCTTTCGTCTTTCATACAATGTTGTTCCCTCACAATGGGAAGATTGTTACTATTGACCAAGTCTCACATTATGAGCCTAATCCATCTGCCAACATCGATAACATTCTCCCTCTCATCCACACGAGCCACGACGCATACCCACTCGTCGAGATGGGTCCTGGAATTTTCAAACAACAATCATTGTTAGGAACTTACCATGGACCACCACCACTCCTTCATCCTTCCAATCAAGTATGCGTCGTATCATCTAACGGAACTCACATAGAGGATACTCTTCCTCCTACAGAGGCTTCTATCATAACTGGCGTCCCACTAGTCACAGAAATCCCCCCTCAAGAACCTCCTACGCACTCATCAACCCCACCAGTCCATGATTCCACCTATCCCCAAGGAAATATCCCAGTTTGGGAGACAATTCCCCAAGCCATCACCCAAATTCCCTTCTTTTACCCTCCACCAGGCATCGAAGCTTTCTAGGTAGCCGCAACGCTTACCCTACCTAATATGGTGTTAACAATTCTAGTTTGGTATTTACACCCACCAGAGATGGTCCCTCAACCATCCCTTCCCCCCCAAATAGAAGGAATCCCCATGAAAATTCCCATACTTACTCCCACCACACCCCCTACACCCCCACTCACTAACCCCCCTACCACAGCTGGGGGCAAGAGAAAGAAGAAGGAGCCTACAGCTCCACTTCCTCCACACATCCAACCTCCTTGCACACTATGTGAGAAAGAGGGACACCAAACCAACAACTGCCCATCTCTACCAAGGTTACGGAATTTGATTCCACTCAATCAAACTCCCCCAACACTCGCCACTATAGCTAGTACTGCCACTACCACCCCCCATTCTAGTAGTAAAGGGTTGTGGACCAAATTCAATTGTGCTATATGTTCAGAATATGGCCATTATACCCACCATTACCCAGCACTTCCACGCTTTCGGTAGACATTAGCCACAGTATGCCAAAGCATCCAGAGAAACCCCAATCCTGCTACGTCCTCCTTAACAAATATCATTGACATCCGTTATGTCACAACTTCAGTCAATGAACATATGAGACACCCTTTCTCTCTATGCAATTCATTAGATCATTTTACATACCAGTGTCCTATGATCCTTGAATATAGGCAACGCCAATTGACTCTGCTTCAATGGCCCACAGAGTCAATAGTTGACATTACCTCGTCACTAGAGGCTCTTCATGTCATTTATCCCAAACCCGAGGCCCTTCCAATTCCTCCATGGTTCTTAGATGACTTATCTGAGGATTCACCCCCCAATCCCCCCAACTCTCCCTCTCATTCCCCCATGGTCATTTTACACCCAACTACCACGGGTACTCCTCAGTACTTCAATATATGGTTTATGTCGAGCGAACCCTCACCATCTCCTAGCATTGTTCCCCCTACTTATTCCTCACCAGGGGGAAACCACACGACAACAGTCACCGATATCACTGCTCATGACCCCTTGTATTCCCGTCACTTCCACTACGACAAAGAAATACTCAAAGAGTTAAACCACTCGGACTATCCTTGGGATGCGCTGCACCACCGTGCACTCTTCTTTCCACAGGAATCCTCCACGCATCCTAACCAACACCCCATCTACACGGTCGAAACCAAGGATTTTATCCCATCAAGGCCTATCAACTGGTTCAAAAACCCCATTCCTGCCCCTTATGCTTTTGAAGAAGGCAACATGGCCAACATTTCCCCAACCATTAAAATCAACATTTCCATCAAAAATGGCATCGTCGAGGAAATCTCCATTGGAGCTACTTGCACTCCTCAGGAAATCACCACCTATAAATCCCTCTTCCAGGAATATCGGGATATTTTTGCCTGGTCATACATGGAAATGCCTGGCCTCAATCCCTCTATAGTCGAACATCACATCAACACCTGGCCCAACATTACACCAGTTCGTTAAAAACAACAACCGCTATACCCATCCAAAGTAGTGGCCATCAAAGTCGAAATTGACAAATTACGCGTTGTCGGGTTCATTTACCCCATCACCTATACATCATGGGTTTCCAACCCTGTACCTGTTAACAAAAAACAGGGCACTATCTACATTTGCATGGACTTTCGTGATCTCAATCACGCATGTCCCAAAGACAACTTTCCAATGCCTTTCATCGATCAAATTATCGATGACTGTGCAGGCCACGAGGCTCTATCCTTCATGGATGAGTTCTCTGGTTATAATCAAATTCAAATTCACCCTGTCGATCAAAACCACATTCACTACCCCTTGGGGTACTTTTGCATATTGTGTCATGCCTTTTAGCTTAAAGAATGTTGGCGCAGCATTCCAACGGGCCATGACATACATCTTTCACGATCTGGCTCATATCATCCTCGCCTACTTGGACGACCTCACAGCTTGATCCAAGAAACGCACCCAACATCTTGATGATTTATGAATCATCTTTCAACAGTGTCATCAGTACAACATCGGCTTGAATCCTCTCAAGTGCATTTTCTATGTCACCGCAGGGCACCTCCTCGGCTTTATCATTTCCCAAAGCAATATTACTGTGGACCCCCTCAAAGTCCAAGCTATCACCGAAATTCCATCTCCTCGGAATTTACATCAACTTCAGAGCCTACAAGGCAAAGCTAACTTTCTACGACAATTTGTCCCAGACTACGCCATATGCGCACACAGTTTCCTTTGCTTACTATGTCATGACATCCCATTTCACTAGTGCACCTTTAATTAGTGCACCTGACTACAATTGTGACTATATCCTCTACGTATCAGCATCAGCTGTGTCAATAGCAGGAGTTCTCATCCAGCTAGGTGATGACAATCATGAGCGTGTCATTTATTACAATATTAAAAACCTCTTAGGGCCACCCTTGAAGTATAAACACGAAGAGAAACTTTCTCTTGCAGTCATCCTCGCAGTCCAGAAACTGCACCACTACATTCTGCTTCGCACAACCAAGGTCTTAGTAGATTCCAACCCTATGCAGTACTTGCTCAGTCGTCGGCAAATTAACGACAAATTTGCTTGATGGATCGTAATCCTAGAGTTCTCAACACCCAAGAGTAAGAAGGCCCTCTTTCTCTTCGAACTTGTTAGGGCCCTCCCCTCTGACACCACCAGTACCCCCGTGAACACCGACTTTCTGGATGAACACCTCTTTTACATCACTTTGGATGATCCTTGGTACGACGACCTCCTCGTCTACCTCCTAACTCAAAATTTTGGTAACCACCTTTCACGAGATCATCATCATCGTATTTTCCATCAGGCCCCCCGCTACCTCCTCATCGGAGACATCCTATACCGGCGGGGAGTCGACCCCATTCTTCATCGATGCCTGACTATTGATGAGACCGATAGAGTCTTAAACGACTATCACAGCGGCGCATGTGGGAGGCATATTTTGGGCATATCCATTGCTCAGAAGATTATCTGAGTAGCTTACTTTTGGCCTACCTTGTTTCACGATTGCATTTACACTATGAAATGATGGGAGAAATGTCATCTTTACGCCAATAAAGCCCAAGCTCCCCCTGCTCTTCTTCATCCTGTCATCACTACCGGCCATTTTTGTAAATGGGGCATCGACTTCATGACTTGTAATCCCCCCTCCAGCAATGGTCACAAATACATTGTTTTCATCGTCGATTACTTCACCAAATGGGCAGAAGATATGCCCACCTTCAACAACACCGCTGACATTGCAGCACGTTTTTTCTTTAACCACATCATATCTCACTTTGGAGTACCACTCCAACTCATTTCTGATCACAGGAAACACTTCTAGAATGAGATCTTCATCAAAATCTCATCTCAGTTAGGATTCTCTCACAAGTTTGCCTCACCATATTACCCTCAGTCTAATGGACAGGTCAAAGCACTTAACAAGGTCCTCAAGACCATGTTATAGCACACAGTTAATAAACATAAAACCAATTGGAATCATATGTTATTTTCTGCACTATGGGCTTACCGTACGGTTGTGAAAATAGCTACTAGTTTCACACCATTTCATCTAGTCCATGGGGTTGAGGCCACTCTTCCCATCGAGTGTGAAATTCTAACCTTACGCACCGCAATTGAGCTATTACCTGACACTGCTCCAATGGAGCAGCGCTTGTTGAACTTAGATTCTCTGGATGAAGATCGTCGATCTTCATTATAGAACAATGAGGCAGCTAAAAAACGATCCAAGGTTACCTTTTATCAACATGTCAACCTTCGCTCATTTCGCGAAGGTGACCTCGTCCTAGCTTACGATATCGCTCATGATACCTTTGGCCATGGAAAATTCGAGTCACTATGGCATGGCCCATACATTATCCAACATTGCCTCACCAAAGGCACATACATCCTGGCCTCCCCTGAAGGCCTCTCTCTCAAAGAACCTGTCAACGAGTTGTATTTAAAGAAATTTTATGCTTAAACGTAGTCATTCTACTTTAGGTTATTTCTTTTATAGTGTTTTTAATCTTTTTTCCATCCCTCGTGTCTAAACTATCATTTGTGCTATTGACAGATGCTTCCTCCACCGGCCTACCACATCAGTTACGCCAACGGCGCCAGCCATTGGACACAAAATCTCGCTTCGGCCGCTTGGGCTCTCTACACCCCCTCACATGAAATGCTCCATTCGAGTGGCATATGTTTGGGTTCAACGACCAACAACCAAGCCGAATACACTGTCGTCATCGGCCTCCTGGCCGATGCCCAGCATCATTGTATTCATCACCTTAACATCTTTCTCGACTCTCAACTAATCGTTCTCCAACTCAACAATGTGTATCGCATCCGCGATCCTTGCCTCTTTTGCAAATACCTGTAGGTTAGACTTTTATCTCAACATTTTGATTCCATTACATTTACACATATTCCAAGACAATTGAATCAAATTACGAATAATCTAGATAATATTGTGTTAGACTGGCATATATCACATCAAGCTACCTCTACACATACATAAATATATCAACAACCTGTCATTTCATATATAGATTAGACATCATCAATACATTAACAAAACACATGTAAACACCACATAGATCTCAAAATGTATACTCATGTATATATCGAAAGGTCCACAGTGCCATCCAAATGTTTACATACAAAAATACAACTATCYRCAGGCCAATGAAGCACCTCGGTACAAAATGGGCTCACCAGCCTATATACAAAAAATACATCAATACATAGAGCACCACTCATGGTGCCTCTAGAGCACCACCGCCTGCCCCTCCCTTAGGCGGTGGCGGCCCACCACCACCTACCCCTCCCTCAGGTAGGGGTGTTCCACCTGCTACCGGTCCCTCCTACCCCGGCAGTAGTCGTCTGGTCATCGTAGCACCAGCCACTGTTGTTCGTCGTACTATGGCCCGCCATAGCGATGGAACCCCCACACACTGATCTAGGATACCCTCATCCTGGATGCGAGACCACAAACCCTCAGGCACATCATGTAACATTGCCTCCAGGTGACGGCATATGTCCTCAAAATCTACTCTGACAGCCGTCGGAGGAGCATGTGATGGCCCAGCACCAGGCTCATCAAACCGATGTCTCCTCACTGCCCTCTCCAGATCAGCTGGTCACACCATGGCATACTCATGCTGGCATCTCTCTCCCCATGGCAGTCTCTCCGACTCCTAACGAGCCTCCACTCTCTGCAACTCCACCTCGCACCCACGAGGTGCCACATATGCACATACAAACAAGAAACTGATAGTATCAGCGTCTATATCATATAAATATGTCATGCTATCTCAAAACACCAAAACATACATATCAACATCATCAACATACCTCGGCGGTCAAACACCTCCCCTGGAGGTAGCACCATGTCTGGATCCTCCCGGAAGTCAACCCCAGCATAGGGGTACCACAATATCACCTGCGACATCTGTCGTCATACTTGTGTCGCCTCTGCAGTAAAGAAGTGGCCACCCTCACCACCACCATGGTGAAGCAACACAGTCGACCACCACCTCAGTCGTGGCTCTCGCACCCCAGGAGCACCCAATAGAATCCTAGGGTGCAACATCGGCACCCTCTCCATAAACCAGGCCACTAGGATGGACCAAAAGGAAAACTCTCCAGCATCCGTGGATCGACAATGGTCTAGCTGCCCTACCATCCTAGCATGCAGCATCAACCCCCAGGCAAATTGCTCACCAGCCAACACTCTCTCCATCACCATCAGCTGGCCACCACTGATCTGCTGCATCGCCAATGAACCATAAACTCTCACAATCATCGTTGCTATACAGTGATGAGCTAGGGCATCCATCACCTTAATGCTCACAACTGTGCTGGACATAAAGTTTGGCCCCGAAGAATATCTCCGGCCAACCATCGCTAGCAGTGTATCCCTCGGTAGCACTGGCTCCACCGGTAGGGGCATTCCCCGAAATGGGAGCCCAGTAAAAAAAGATACATCCTCCACCGCAGTGAAGGGAATCTGCTCTCCCCGCAGTATGAAGCAGTGCAGGTCCGGACTCCACATCCGGATAAGAAACTGCATGAGATACTCTTGTGCCCATATCAATGGGCACTCAAAGAACTTCAATAGCCCACGGGCTACCAAATTCGCATATACACCTAGCTCCTCAATAGCCATGACGTCTCGCAGCTGGGACCAATCCTTCTCTCTCCAACCAATAGGCATCGTGCACAAAGCTCACCTACAACACATAAAACTGTCCTAAGTCATCCACATGGACAATCAACAACATCAAAAAGACGCATTTTACACTCATCAACCTTGCCTCCACAGCGCGGTTGTTTAACCCACGGGCGCTCACACATGCACGCCTGTACACCCCACAAGCGTGCATGTGTGCACGCATGTTCACTACACAGGCGCTCTCTCAGGAGCACCTGTTCACTCTACAGGCACGCACACGTGTGTGCATGTTCAGCCGACAGGCACGCACATAGTGCACGCCCTCTATCCCCTTACCAGTGCTCCCATGCACGCCTATCCAGTGAGCAGGTGTGCACGTGTGCCTGCCTACTACCAGATTTCCCGTGCACGTGGGGCCCACACCCAGAAACACCCCTTGTACGGCCTTCCATATAGCCCCTACCCAAAAAATGAAACCCTAATTCTATGCAAGATGATCAGACCACTAACCTAAAGCTCATGGGTCCTCGATCGAATGCCCCATCCTCCTAGAATCTCATAATCTCCTCTGAATGCTTCACGTCCAATCACTATAGCAGCAAGTACAAATGAGGTGACAATGTGGGCCCTACAGCTATATATAAGCCTTTTTTCCAAACTTCCACTCACCATTCCGGGAGCTCCAGGCGTCCATTTCTCGATCTGTCTTCAGCCATGGGATCAACATCCCTTCATCTACATCAAGATATTCCCTGGGCCTCTTTTTATCCCGATCCCCTAGGACTCCATTTTCCATACCCTGATCAGGTACGCATGCACATATTCACACTTATAAAATACATGCTCATATATTCGATTCTCTTCAGATATTGTTCACGTTGGGTATTTGGTTTCCAGGTGTGCAGGTACTTGGTCATCATACATCGACACAACCCCTTCAGGTATATACTCAGCACTGGCATGTAGTCATTCCCTCTTAATCTCACTTACATCTCCAGTCACACCCTCTGACATTTGCCTCTAGGATCCCCATTTCCGGCTCTGCAGTACCCACACCTCCATTTGCATCTTTGGTGCGGTCACCCGATAGCACTCTTACCCACATGAGTTGTCCCATTCATATCACCCTTTTTCACTTTTGAAACTCATGTTGTTTTTCAAAACCCTTTAGGGATGGGAGTCTCGATAGTCTTACATCATGTCACGAATCAGCCACATACTCCTTCTCCTCATTTTGATAGCTTTCCCAACGGACTCCCAGATTATCTCTCCACGGTTCTATTTTTGGGCTGCACCTCTGCAATAGCATGAACCCTCCATTTCATCCACAATCCATTTGCCCATCTACAAATCTCCCTTCATTTCACCTACCTCATACAGAAACCCACCCATGGGCCCCCCACCCTCCCTCAGTTCTTCGAGCAAATTATGCCCTACCCGGGCCAACCATATCAAACTGGGGCACCCGTTTCTGTATTTGTACACTTCTCCCCAATTATTCATTATTTATTGTACAAACACCTTTGTTTCCAGTCATTACATTACCTTTTTGTCATCACCTTTGACAACCTTCTTCCCTTTTTGGCCAAACACAACCCATGTCACCCTTGGTTGGGGCACTACTTATCATCCACCCTTGCTGACATCGTCCATATCTTTAGAGTACCCCACAGGCCACTTACCTCTGCCTTCTGAGTTTGTTCACCTTGTCCCACCTCTGGCACAACTTATCCCCTATCTTTTCATCCCCTTGACACTTGACCTCGTTGAACGGTTGCAACCACTTTTTATCTCACATATACTCCAACCAAGGGCAGTCTTGAGTCTTCCTACATCTTGACTTCATCCATGTACCTCCTCCACTTCCTAACCTCACCTAGTAGATTTCACGAATCCATTTTCTTCTGGGAGTCGCGTCCCCCTTTTTGTCAACATCAGCACAGTTTTCCAGAAGGGCGATAGTATCTTGATTCTCATTACCCACCCAATGAGAGATCTCGGATGACACAGGGTGAAATACAATTGCTCCCTACTGTCATTGACCCCCATAACATTTGACGTCAACACTTTCTCATGTTACGGTGGGTCTTACTTCGCAACTATTGCAGTTAGTTCTTTCACTTGCCGAAGACCTCTGAACTTGGTTGGGCTATCAATGCCCACAGAATCGGTGATACTTATTATCGCGGTCACTGCCTACTATTAAGAGTATGTTCATTCACAGAATTGTCTTCTGCCTTTATCATGACTGCCCCCGAGGGCACTGTAGTTGTCTACACCAACACTTCATTCCTCCTTTTTGAGTTACATGACATGAGCATGGGGCATGCCCGCCTCGTTTGTACACAGTTTTCTTTTTTTACACACCTCATGGAAGGTTGGGTTATACCGGTTCTTTTTCCTCCAATAGATCACTCTAGATGATCCCACTATTTCTCTCTCTTACAATAACACTCTCAATAAAAGAAACATTGATGGATTTCAGCTATACGTATGCTCCTAACCTCATCCATCAGGGGGCATCTGTTATCACTGAAATTTTGTCCGCACATGGTTACAAGAATTCAGCATCGTCAAACAGTTATAAAGTCATCCATGGACCTGAATTAACACAAAATCATTCATAAAAGGTCAAAAAATATACAAAATAGTGAAAAATTGAAGGGCGCTATGAAGACATTGGGCGCGCGTGCACATGCGCGCAACAGGAACACAGAAATTGCGCACATGCGCATGATGCGCGACTGTTATCACAAAAAGCCGCGCACCTGAGAAACGGTGCATTTATGAGAGTGGTCGGCCTCCCACCCACTTCTGGTTCATCTCCCAAGTCAATTTGATACTCAAATCTGGACTAGATTCGACTGGATGGCTAGTCAAAGACCTAGAAATGCCCTAATTAGCCTCTTTACGCACTACAAACTAGTTGAACAATAGCTCAAAGGAATGCTATAAAAAGGCCATGGATACACTTCATTTTTCAAGGAATTCAAAGCAAATTTATGTTGCCATTATTCTCTTGAGGACTCTATCCTTGCCAAGAGTATATTTGCATCATTGCATTGGGAAATCCATCTCACCCTTTGAGTGTATTAGCAAAGAGTTCTTTCACCATTTTAATTTTTATTTGTTGTAAGATGAGCCTTACTTGTGGGGGTCCAAGAGCCCTCCCTTGGAGGAAGAAGGGACTCATAGTCCCCTTGCTTCTCGGTGTTTTCTTTCACTAATATTAGCCTTATCATTGGTGACATGGGTCTCATTGTTCTTTTTGTCTCTATGTCCCTATGCTTATAAATTTAATTGTTATTTCATTTCTTAGTTTAATTCTTAGTTGTTGTTTTCTATTTCTTATTCTAATCCTTTTCCTTACGGTTGTCCTCCTCAGCAGACCCAACTGAGCTTGCAAGCACCTCTATTTTTCTCACTAAGGTGATGAAAGAGGCGCAACACATGGGACATATTGAAAGGAAAGTGGAGGTGAATGGTATGATGTAACATGGAAGACACCTCACACTTTAGATATGGGAGTTATGATGGAAGGAGGGCCAAAGAAACCCCTCCATACTTGGTAGCCACTGTCATGATTCTGAAAGAAAATGAGAGGCTCATGAGAGCTTAGGTTGAGTAGGTAGAGTTGAATGCGCTACTACTACTACAGAGCTTGTCAATGATTCAGAAGCCCCTGCAACAAGGTCCTACAAATGCAGATCTACAACAACTAGAAAGGTTGAAAATCCCTTCGGATTCCCAAAATCATGGACCAAGCCATAACAATGTGGGAAAGAGTTCTTCCAACAAGAGGCATCGAGATGCCAATAAAGGCATATCTGGTGGAATCATATCCACATAGTCCTCTAGTAGGAATTCTACTTCCTAAGAGTTATCCAGTAGTGACACTGGATCGAGTGCTCTTAGGAAGAAGAAGAGGAGACATTCACAGAGTTATTTGATTGAAGAATACAATAAGGCTAAGCCACTTGCCTATGATGGAGAAATAAAGAAGGGGGAAGAAGTTGAGGCTTGGCTATGGGTTTGAAGATATATTTTTGGGTAGATAATTTCTCAGACAATACAAAATAAAATATGTATATCTTCAACTTGAATGGAGGAGTTTCCATTTGGTGGGAAGACCTTAAGGAAATCAAAGGATTGAAGGAGAGAAAGAAAAACTAGACATAGTTTGAAAAATATTTTTTAGGTAGGCCTACCTATCATAGAAGTACTTTGATAACAAGATAAAGGAGTTCCATGAGCATAAGTTGGGACAACTTACTATGGACGCTTATGACAAGAGATTTTTAGAATTGTTGAGGTATGTTCCTTATATAAGGGGTGAGGAGGCAAGGATACATCATTTCCTCAGTGGATTTCCATTATCCTATCAGGACCGAATTGAATTTGAGAGGCCAAAGACATTGGAATACACCATCAAGAAGGCCAAGTGATATTATGGTTAGTCTAAGCATAAGCAGGAACCTTCTAAGGATTGGAAGAGGAAGGATTAGAGTGGATTCCAGAATAAGGCATTCAAATCATTCCCATATAATAATCCAAAGGAAGGAGTTCATTTTGGTAAACTGAGCAAAAGTGTGCATCAACATAATTTTCCATATCAAAGTGGAAACAAGTCAGAAGAGAAGGTGAGAGAAAGGGCAGAGGAACCAAAGAAAGGACCTTTGCAATGCTAGGGTTGTGGAGAACCACACTTATTGAGGGATTTTCCTCATAGGCAACAGGAAAGTAAAAGGGTTTATCATGTGTAGGAAGCTTCTACTATCAATGGAATGGCTAGAAGCATGCCCAACATATATGTGGCTTTGTAAAATTGGTAAGTAGACCACCAAGCCTCCATAGTGGAGCTGGAAGTTATAATTTCTAATCAATCAATTTATATTTTAATTGACCCTAGATATACTCTAATTTATGTCTCACCTCAAGTTGTTGAAGAATGTTCTCTATAAATAAATAAACATGCAAGGGAATGGTTAGTTCAATTAGCTACATGGACAAAGAGAAAAGTGGCATAGGTGATAGAATATTGTCCATTTGCAATGAGTGGAATGCATACTCGATCAAACCTGAATAGCCTACCTTTGGGATCATGTGATGTGTTGTTAGGTATGAATTGGTTATCGAATCACAAGGAAAAAATATTTTTTTATCATACGATGTTAGAGAGTGAAGATGAAGAAGGAAATGAAAGATTCTTGCAGGGAATTCAAAATCCAATTTCAGTTAGACAAATATCAACATTGCAACTTAAGAAATTAATCACAAAAGGATGACCCTTGTATGTAATACAAGTTCTTAACTCAGTAGAAGGAAAGGAGTTGAAGGCTGAAGATCACCATGTGTTGTGGGAGTTTAAGGATGTGTTTCCAGAAGAGGTTCCTAGACTACCTCCTAAAAGAGATATTGAATTTTCAATAGTTCTTGTGCCTGGAGCAGTACCAACATCAATAGTATCCTATAGGATGAGTACACAAGAATTGTTAGAGATGAAATTACAACTGAAAGAGATGTTAGATAAAGTCTACATCATATCTAAGGTTTCCCCATGGGGAGCACCAACCTTGTTTGTGAAGAAAAAGGATGGAACATTGCGCTTGTGCATTGATTAAAGGTAGTTGAAGAAGATGATCATCAAGAATAAGTATCCATTTCCTAGGATTGATGATCTCTTTGATCAACTCAGAGGAGCTACAGTTTTCTCTAAGATTGACTTGAGATATGGATACCATCAATTCTAGATCAAGGATGAGGGCATATTCAAGAAAACCCTTAGAATGAGGTATGAACACTAGGAGTTTGTGGTGGTTCCATTTGGGCTTAGCAATGCACTAGCTACCTTCATGTGCTTGATGACTAGTGTTCTCAATAAATATTTGGACAAGTTTGTCTTCGTGTTTGTCGATGATATTTTGGTGTATTACAAGACTAGAGAAGAGAATGAAGATCATCTCAGGATGTTCTTATAAGTGTTCAGATATCACCAGTTGTATGTTAATTTCAACAAGTGTTATTTCTTTCAAAAGGAAATCTAATACTTAGGCCACATAGTCTTATCCAAGGGAGTGGTAGTAGATCCCGAAAAGATCAATGAAATCATGGATTGGCATGCCCCTTGGAATGTAATAGAGATAAGGTCCTTCATGGGATTATATAGGTATTATAGAAGGTTTATAAAGGTATTTTCCGATATATTTCATCCCATTATTTCAGTACAAAGAAAAGGGAAAAATTTTATATGGTCAACAGAGTGTGAAGCTAGATTTTTTCTAGTAGCTAAAGCATCTATTGACCAATTCCCATGTTTTGAATATTGCATACCTTGAAAAGGATTTCTTGGTTTGTACTGATGCTTGTAAAGAAGATATTGGTGGAGTCCTTATCCAAGAGCGACGAGTGATCAATTATGAATCATGAAAGTTAAACGAGCAAGAGCAGAGGTATGTCACTTAGGATCTTGAGCTCGCAAAAATTGTGCATGCATTGAAAATGTGGAGGCACTAATTTTTCAGAAGAAGGTTTGTCTTGATGAAAAACCATTGTGGGTTAAATTATTTGTTTGACCAGGTGAGATTGAATTCTAGACAAGTCGAATGGATGGCTTTGATCAATGAGTTTTATTTTGAAATCAAACACATAAAGGGAAAGGAGAATAGAGTGGCATATGCACTCAGTCAGAGTGTGCATACCATAAACTTAGTATCCACAAGCGGGGGAGAGTTTGGCATCCAACTAAGGATTAGAACCCTTTCACAAGAATATGATTTATTCAATCAGGTAAGAAAAGGGTTGCAGCAAGAACCCAGGGAGAGAAAGTATGAAGACTATCAGCTTGGGGAGGATAATTTACTTTTGTACGACAAGAGGCTATATGTACCTAATTTAATAGAACTGAGACACCTTATCATAGATGAATTACATAGGAGACCCTATGTAGGTCACCCTAGTTACTAGAAGATGGTAACAAGAGTAAGAAAATTGTACCATTGGAAAATAATGAAGAAAGAAATTGTAGAATACATTTCCAAGTGTTTGGAGTGCCAACACCTGAAAGTTGAACAAAAATACCCTGCAGGATTATTGCAATCGTTTCCAATTCCATAACGGAAATGGGAGACGATTTCCATGGATTTAATTACTGGCTTGCCAAGCGATTAGAAAACATGATGCAATCATGGTAGTGGTGGATAAATTGAGCAAGGAATATCACATTATTCCTATCAAAACTAATTTTAAATCCATATAAATTGCTAACATTTTCACAAAAGAAATTTTCAGATTGCACGGTCTACCCAAGAACATAATCTTGGACAAGGATGCTAAGTTCACCTAAAGTTTTTGGAAAAAAAAAATTGTAGGATTGGGAGTTGGTTGTGGAGCCTGATTATCTTCTTGATGCAGAGGTCCTTTGCTTTCAGCCGTGTCTATACCCCATGAAGTATTTACACCCCAGAAGTATGTACACTCTTCCACGCGGGGGA